>JAPKLW010004359.1:0-28203 GCA_026898455.1 Plectranthus barbatus
TGCAGGGTTAGATCGCTGAATTATTCCTTTCGGAATCCAGACTTTAGTGATTTTCAGCTTGGTTTTACCCTTGCTGATATCATCAGTAGCCTTTCCCTTCCTTTTGAAGTAATGCATGAGATTGATTTGGGAAGGTGTGGCTGTGTGTGTAACTCCTTTGGAAGTATTCTTCCGCTGAGAGCTTCGGAAATGTTTTTCCGGTACATTGTGTTGCCTTCGTGGTCTCTGGAAGTGTGGACCACCATGGCTAGCCTTCACAGACCTTTTAGAAAACTTGTGATTGGGCTCATGCCTCTGATAGGTATTCCTCCTATCAGGTATTGTCCTTCTCTCAGAATTTTTCTGAGATTGGGATCCCTTGTAAGTATGCTGGTGACTGGCATACTTACGAGGTTGTGCGTGGATTCCCTTGACAGCTGGTGCTGGCTGTCGGATTCCACTGGCAGCTGACGCTGACTTCATTGCCTTAGAATTATTCGGCTTAGTCTGCGTCTTAGGGTGTGCTGGCGTCCTGTCAGCAGAGGATCTTGCCAGTTGAGGGTTTTGTCGTGATGACTCACCTATGAATCTGGTCTTATTATTCCTGTGCTGTTCAGCCATACGGGACTGACTGGTTTTACCAGCTGGTGCTGATGCATTTACCAGTTTGCCCTTACCCTTACCAGCATTGATTTGTTCGGGTTGGTTTTTGCTCAAATCCTTTATAAATCCCAACCCGGACTTATCAGTAGGCTTTCTCCAATGACTTAGAGCCTTTTCCAAATCCTTGGAGCCTTTGTTCAAAGAATTTATTTTATTTTCTTGCTCCAGAACGATGTTGTGAAAATTATCTCGCTCAGTTTTTGCAATTTGAAAATTTTGAAGCAATTCAAAGTGAGTCTTTTTCAGAGTGGCTAGCTCTTCACCGATTGACCTCGATTTTTCAATCTCATTGGTCAAAACAGAAATTTGATCTTTCAGCGAGGTGTTTTCGCCAGCCAAGACATTCTTTATTTCATAAAATTTCAAAAATTCTTGTTGAAGAATGTCTATAGTGACAGCTTCTGAGTCGGAGCAATGCGACTCAGAATCGTCTAGGATGCATGGAGATATGATGTGCAATGAGGGAACAGATTGTACCTGATCATCAGCGGCAAGTGCTCGTTCTCCCTCACTGTCAGCACATTCTTCTCCGAAAGCCGCCATAAGTGCCAGTAGAGCTTCCTCTTCTGACTCTTCATCTGACGCGTGCAATCTGTTGCGCTTCATCTGATCTGTCTCCTGACAGAGACTGTCAAGGTAATCCCAGACTTCCTTGGCGTTGTCAAAATGGAGGACTTCCTCCATCAGCGGATCTGGAAGAGATGACAGGATCATTTTGTGAGCAACGGAGTCCAGCTGATTCCGCTTCCTGTCCTCAGTGGTCCATTCTTCTGGGGGCTTTGGGATCTCAGCAGCTGGACGATCTCCTAGCTGGTGTTGTGTCTTGGTGATCTGGATCGGCCCTTTCTCCAGCACGTCTAATGAGTGACCTCTTTCGCCACGTTGCGTGCTTGTCAGGATTGTAGTTGAGTAGCTTAGGAGTATTCATCTTGTGTACCTGAGCTAATCAACAGACAGAAAGAGTAGAGTGCAAGGAAACTTGGATCTCGGTCCTAAGCGACTCAGAGTACGACCAGTCTAGAAAGACCGACCGCTCTGATACCACTTGTTGGTCCCGGTTTTTCAGAGTATAAAGCGTTACGCAGCGGAAATAAAGTTAAGTGTTTTCTTGCACGCTACTTACACTCAGCTGACAACTGGCAACTGGTCAGCTGGTGCTGGTTACTCAGTACACAGCTGACAACTTAGAAGTGTCAGCTGGTGATTCAAAACTTAGAATCTTTAGCCAAGTTTGCACAGTTATATATCAGGTTCAGGATATACTCCAGCACTTGAGTGCTGGGTTTAAAATATGAATGAAAGACTGAAAGCTGATAAATAACAAAGGATTTTTATAGTGGTTCGATCAATCGATCTACGTCCACTCTCCAGTCGAATCACTGGAAATTCCACTAAGAGTAATCAGGTACAGGTCTCCTACGATCTATCTCTAGCTGGTGAATGCCTCGTCCACCAGTTCACTAGATCAACCGCTCCCAGTCCTGGAACCTTCTTCAACTCTTCACAGCTAATGGAGTGCGAGCACGTCACTTCAACCTCCACAGCTAGCTGGGTGTTTTAGTTCTCCCAAGAACGTAATAGACTCTACGGCAGAATGCCCGTAATAACTCAAGTGCTGGTAAGCACAGGAGCTGCTGTGAACTCTCTCGAAGAGAAAGAACACCGAGTGAGATCTTTAACTTACAAGCGTAAAGCTTGAAGTCTCGTGTTTGATAAATCAACACACGGAAAGCTTATGGAAAGCCTCAGAAGTTCTGTAAGCGTTTTGACAGCGTTTTTGCTAGTTCGTTCGTAAGAATTTCCGGTTGGACAGTTTGAGTGTTGACGGTTCCGACGTATTTATAGACGCGGGATCCGATTCAAACTTTCTAGCCGTTTGGACTCATCCGGAAAGGTGTCAGACCTGGGATGTCCTTCTGACGGCGGTAGGTATGTTTTTCCGGAAAGGATCAATACCTTTGACCGCTTTATCTGACACAGATCTCTTTGTGTCAGAACGGCTCTCTTTGTCAGTCCGAGGAATGAAACTGGCGTCTTGTGACTGATAGACTTTAAGTTATCCTTCCTTAAAGTCATATTTTGTCAGTCAATTCCTCAGAGAATCTTCTTCTTGTCTCTACTACGCGGGGAGAGAGAATCTGAAATTCTGCTGGTAACATCTGACTGGTAGATCATACTGGTGATCTTGTGCTGGCAGTCTCTGCTGGTGACTTGCCCTGGCACAATCTAAGTCTACCAAATGTCTGGATGTTAATTCTTCTTGGAATCTCCCATGACTGGTGAAATCACCGCTGGTGAATAGTGTACGCACAAACACGTATTCCGCTGGTTAGATTTGTCAGCCGTCTGCTGGTGAAATCCTTCCCAACTGGTGAACAGTGCCAGTCATTAGCTCTTCTGATGCTGGTGAACAGTAGCCAGCCATAAGCTCTTCTCATGCTGGTGAACAGTGCCAGCATGAGTCTTGTCAGTCGCCTGCTGATGAAAACCTTTTCCACCAGGTAAGTGCTTCTCATGGTGGTGAACAGTGTCAGCATGAGTCTTGATCAGCTGCGACTTACAACTCAAAAGACCTAAACAGGACTTTACATTTGAGACTAGAGCTATCTAGAGACAACTGACGCTGGTAGGACTTAGGATTTGATCCACCAAAACTATAATCTAAACAAGTGAGCTACTGGGGGAGGAAACCTTACAGATTTCCCAACACACTGTGCATCCAAGGACCTTGTAAGGATCTCGGGCCTATTAACGACCCCTGGCAACTAAGTTGTGCACAACGTGAATATGATGGTCGTTCAGTTCCATCAAAATCACGTATAACATGAATATGTTGGGCGTTCAGTTCCAACACAATCATCTATAATGTGAAATCATACACGTCAAGCAAATCATATCGACAAGAACAATCTAAAATCAACGGTGAAAGCCTGAAGCAGGACCTCTCTGTCAATCGACGTGGTGCATGTCAATCGAGACGAAGGTCAGATGTCGATCGGAAGCAAGGCAGATGAAGAGAGCTCGACGCATGCAGGCATGTCGGTCGACAGGGTCGGTGTCCACAGACAGGGAGAACAAAAAAGGGGAGATCGACATGAAACCAATCTCGGATTTTGACTTGACCTGTGTGTTGATCGAAGGCTATCTGTCGATCGACACGGAAGCCCGAGATGCAATTTTACGCATGTTTTGGAAGTTTTTATTATTTTAGCCAATACCCTGATGGGTTTTGTATACTGAAAGCATTTATTACAATGAGTATACAACGGTTTATTTCTCCTATCTGTTAACAATCTTACATGTATGAACAATGGTATCCTCTTGTCTCACCGATAGGGACGATCATACGCGTGTTGTAGATCGCAGAAGACAGTATGATCACTTGACCTAGTGAGACATAAACCTGATTACAGCCGAGACAGCGTATGAGGATACAATTGTCCGGATAGCTGCGGCATTGTCGGAATAAGTAGTCTGTCTTGGTTACTTGACATGCTGGTACGCAGAGGTGGCGTATTGATGGACCGCAGTGAGATATATTCGTCTGTCTGACATCAGCGAATAAAAGATCTTGTTATATTGATTGAGTCCAAACCTAACGAAGGTTCAGGGGTTTGCACGGGTTGACTGTTGCTTTGACTTGCCATGATGGAGAGCCTAAGTAACGTGCTCGTATATCCGCATCTTGGGTAACAGCAGTTCGTGTAGTACCGCCTGAGACTGGACTTAGGTAACCATATCCGAGTAATAGGATGGGGACATTCCCTGAGGAGCTCAATAACATTCATCGTGCCAAAGTCCTGCAGGCTGATTAAGTTCAGGCACGAGTGATAAGGTTTGAGTGGTACTACTAAGGAATTATAAGATATTAATAATTGTAGTTAGAGCTTGTCAGAGGCTCCGATTAATTAATGGATGTCCGGTAACCTTAAATATGGGGATTCTCAGTTAATGCAACCCGTTCTCATAACGTGGTAATAAAGGGGTAGGTCATTAATAATTCTGTGGTGAAAAAGAATTAATATTAATTAATTAATTATGTCCTGGGTTGTGGACATGGGAATTAATTAATTTATAGGCCCACTTTATTATTTGCATTAGGTCCCAAGACTGACCCAATTAAATATGCTGAATTGTGCCAAAAATGGCCCATTAGGGTTTCCAACCCTAGGTCTATAAATAGACAGCCCTCTCTCATAAGTCAAAACACAGTTGAAACACACTAACCCTAGAGAGAGAGAGGGAGGCGCCGATTTTGGGAGTTCAAAGGAGGAGAATTTGGATTCTGGTCCTGCTCAGAATACAGATCTACGGAGTCCTCACCAGTAGTAGATCTGAACAGCATTGGGACACAGCCCTGAAGATCTAATCTGGAGAACAGATTTCTCTTCTCTTCTCTCTTTCTGTTTCGATTTTAATCTAGAAATTAGATCTCTAATTTCTGTTTCCGTAGATTAAATCGGATCGCGTGGTTGAATTGAGATTTGGAATTCAAACGCGAAAGATTGGTTCAGACTCGATGGAGTTACGGTAAACCCTAAATCCACAATTCTTCATATTAAATTCATAGGAGCATGCTAGGGTTTTGAGAATTTTAATTATGAGCAATATCCATAGATCGATCCAGTTCAGTTTGGTTTTGGTGATTCGGTTCACGGAAAAACCCTACAATTGGTATCAGAGCCAGGTATCTGATTTATGGCTCTGTTGTTCATAATTAAATTCGATATGCATGTATGAATTTATTGTTTTGTGGATGTTTGGTTTTTGTTCCTCGTGGCAACCCGTTGATTCAGCCCGCGGTGGTTTATCCTTGTAGGGCTGAATTGTTTTTGTAAAATCACGAGAAAATCCGTGATTAATGTAGATTTGAAAATTGTAATAGAATGGATTCTCTGTAATTTTCAAATTATTTAATTGGACGGGTTGAGGATGAACAACGAAGACGGAGCCGACGCAGGGCCGACGGAGCACGACGGCGGGCGCGGGCGCAAGGCCGCGGCAGCGCACCACGCACAGCGCGCGCAGGCGCGGCACGGTGCGCAGACAGGCGCGCACGGCGCGTGGCACTGGGCACGGGGGGCCGGCCTGGCGGCGACGGCGGTTGGCGGTCGGTGGTCGGCAGCGGCTTCGGCTGTCGTCGGCTGCTGCTGTCCCGTCGCGGTGGCTTGTGTTTTTGTGGTTTATGCAATCCTGTGTAAACCCTAGGGTTTGCATTAGGGTTAGGGCAAATCATCATATCACAAAGGCCTAAAAATCCAAAAGATTTGGTATATCCAGATTTGAAGGCCCTTGAAGATTTGGAAGATTTGAAAAGATTTGGATTTATCCAAATTAATTCAAAATTCAAATTTGTAATAGATAGATATTTTTTTCTATTTTTGGGGCCACGAGGAATTTTTATTTGCCTTAATTGTCCTCGTTTGATATGTGATTTATTTATGTGCGCAATTAAGCATGTGTAGATAATAGGAAAAACATGATTTATTGCTTTTATTATTTTCAGCTTTTCAAGCATGCTTATGTGATTAAGTTCTTTTGTTGGATTATATTTTGGAAATTTTTGGGCTTCTTTAATTACATGCAAAAATTTGGAAAGTATAATGACAAAGAAATTATGTGTGCGCATAAAGAAACCTTTTAAAAGAAAAATACTAAGCAGATTTTTTAATTAAAATCAATAGACCTCCACAAAGCGGTCCTAGGCTGTAAGTGTATCTCTCGTTCTAATAAACGTCTATGAGTGTAGCTTGCTAGTTCCCGGAGGTGCATGGGTACAGTTGTTGGGATTTCTAGACAAACAATTTAAATCATGTGAATAGTGGGAGGGCTTTGCGTAAACGTCTACGAGTGTTGCTTGCGTAGACCTCTTTCATAAGTATTCTAGGATTGATTTAAATTATAGATAACAAAAGCTTTAAAGGCTGTGCGGTATGGTTACGTATCATGCTAAACTGTCTCTTTTGGCCGGAGTTAAATTTTTGGTTAATTGCTTAGAAGCATCTTAGAATATAATGCAAGAATTGCATCCCTGTTCTTGAGAGATGGCTTGGTCTAAGGTTTTCACTAATTATTAATTTCTAGTGTCAAAAGCATCCTGACATGGTAGTGAAATTAAATGGATTGGGGCTTAAAACCCGCAGTTCTGGTTGAGGGTGACATCGTAAACGTCTATGAGTGTAGCTTGCGATGGGAACTCTTGGGCAATTAGTGGAAAACATTTGTATTTGATTTATTAAAAGGTTTTCAATGCATTTGTTTTCGAAGTTCAACATGTATGTTCTTATTTAAGATTCTTTATTGTTTCAGATATGTCTATGTCTACTGTCGATCATTTACTTGCTCTCAATCCTCTAACTGGTCCAAACTTCCATGAATGGAGTTTCTGCATCAAACACATCCTTTATCTGAAAAATCAAGCACATGTTCTTTACATGGATCCACTGTTGCGTTCTCAAAGAGGAGTGTGCGAACTTAAGCTTGAATTCTATGACAGATGGGAAGATGCTGATGAGTTTGCCTTCTGGCTCATCACGGGTTCCCTGTCTAGAGAATTAAGGCATAAGTATGAACACCTCGAAAGAGCTGGAGAGCTTTGGAGGGAACTCTCGACGGCCTTTGGCAAAGTGGAGCGAACTATTAACTTTAAGCTTGTGCACAATCTTGTGTGCAAGAAGATGGTTGAGGATAGTTCAGTGACTACGCACATGATGTCTGTGATTGATCTCATGAGACAGTTTACTGTGCGGGGTGGCAATATCAGTGCGCAAGGCGAGATTGATATTATCTTGAATTCTCTTCCGGAATCTTATCATGACTTTGAGGTAGTTGCTGCTGCAAAGGGAGAGTATGCTCTGCATGAGCTGCTTGAGGATCTTGTAGTGGAGCAGTCTACCATGCGAGCACGGAAACCTATTCTGTCTGGTTCTAGTACTGGTTCGACAACCTCTAAGGTTGGAGATGATGGTACTGAGAGCAAGTTCAGGAAAATAGGCAATGATAGCAAGTCTCGGAAGGGGAAGAGAGCCAAGGTCACTCCAAAGAAGAACGAGTGTGCTGGATTCGGAAAGGTGGATTGTCCGAATGCTAAGGGACATGGTACGTCATTTGCATTTGTAACGGAAACATGTTTAGCATCGGTTTCTACTCATTCGTGGGTAGTGGATACTGGAGCTACTGATCATGTTTGTTACATTTTGCAGGGGTTCACACCGAGGAGGGTGCTGAAGAATGACGAGGTTACCATCTCGATGGGGAACGTAGCACAAGTGAGTGCAGCTGCCATTATAGATTTCTCCTTGTACTTTGATGATTCTGTTTTAACATTGAGAGATGTTTTGTATGAGCCGGATTTTCGGCGAAACCTTATTTCAGTTTCCAAACTTTATGTTGATGGATATTCAGTTATTTTTTATAGTGGTGTTTTTATCATTGGTAATAACGGTGTTATCTGTCGTGGAATGCTGAATAATTCTCTTTATGTTGTTAACTGTAATCATAAGTCTTCCGCAAGTATTGCATGTAATTCATCCGTAATTGATAATCCTAGGAAGAGAAAACTTACTTCTTTTGATGAGGATCTTACATATCTCTGGCACTTGAGACTGGGTCACATCATCTTGAAGCGGATTCAAAGACTTGCAGATGACGGTACATTGGACCTAGTCCGGGCTGTACCTTATCAAGTCTGCGAATCCTGCATTGAGGGCAAGATGTCAACTAGGCCTTTCAAGGCTAGTCAGTCTCGAGCAGAGGAAGTGTTGGAATTGATCCATTCTGACTTATGTGGACCGATGTCCACGCAGGCTCGTGGAGGGTACGAGTACTTCGTCACTTTCATTGACGATTACTCAAGGTACGAATATGTTTACCTGCTTCGCTATAAGTTTGAATGCTTTGAGAAATTCAAAGAGTTCAAGGCTGAGGTAGAAAAGAAGGTCGGGAAAACTATCAAGTCGCTGCAATCTGACCGCGGTGGCGAATACCTCGGTAACAAGTTCCTACAATATTTGTCAGAAAATGGGATTACATCCCAGTGGACTGCACCGAGTACTCCCCAGCAAAATGGTGTAGCTGAAAGAAGAAATAGGACTCTTCTAGAGATGGTAAGATCAATGATGAGTTATGCAAACTTACCAATTTCGTTTTGGGGCTACGCATTGGAAACAACAGCTTACGTGCTTAATGTGGTGCCTTCTAAATCAGTTCCTAAGACGCCTTCTGAGCTCTTCCTTGGTTGCAAACCTAGTTTGTGCCAGTTTAGAGTATGGGGCTGTCCGGCACACGTACTGTCGAAGGAACCTGATAAGTTAGAAAGCAGGTCAAAAGTAAATCTATTCATAGGGTATCCCAGGCAAAGAAAGGTGGTTACTTTTACTGTCCAGAGAGTCAAAGAGTCGTTGTTAGCACCAACGCTAGATTCTTGGAGGACGAGTATGTGAGTAATCACAGGTCAAGGAGTGATATCGTTCTTCAAGAAATTGAGAACGAGAATGCAATTCCAAGGGAAGGGGAACGTGTAGATGTGGGTGCACCTGTGAGAGGTACAGCACCACAGACACGTTCTTCAGTGCAAGGTGCAGGACCTCAAGTCACTGCACCTACTACTGACACGGCACCGATGCCTCGTCGTAGTGGGAGAGTTATTTTCCAGCCGAAAAAGTACATGTTCGTGGGTGAGTCTTCGAACTTGAGCCCGAAAGACGGACATGAGGACTCTGACCCACTGACTTACGTAGAGGCAGTGCAGGACAAGGATGTTGCCAAATGGCGTGTCGCCATGGATTCTAAAATTGAATCCATAACTGCTATGGATGTATACCAGAAAAATGATTTGCCGGATGGCTTTAGGGCCATAGGGTGCAAATGGGTATACAAGAGAAAGAAAGGGGCCGATGGAATGATCACGGCTTTTAAAGCCAGGCTGGTGGCAAAGGGTTATAGTCAGAAAGAGGGCATTGACTATGATGAAACCTTTTCATCCGTAGCCATGCTCAAATCCATCCGGATACTCCTTGCCATAGCTGCGCATATGGACCTCGAGATCTGGCAGATGGATGTCAAAACCGCTTTTCTAAACGGTTACCTTGAAGAAGGTAGGGACATCTATATGCAGCAACCCGAGGGTTACATAAGTAAAGGCGAAGAACATCTTGTTTGGAAGCTTAGGAAGTCCTTGTATGGACTTAAGCAAGCTTCAAGGTCGTGGAACTTACGTTTCAACGATGTGATTAAATCCTATGGATTAGCACAGTTGGAAAATGAAAGTTGTGTTTTCCGACTTTGTGTCAGTGGGAGCGTGGTCTTCCTTGCACTATACGTTGATGACATACTCCTATTTAGAAACAACAAGGGAGTGATGTCCGAAATCAAGGTTTGGTTATCCGAACAGTTCCAAATGAAGGATATGGGAGAAGCTGGCTACATTCTTGGGATTAAGGTCTTACGAGATCGTAAGAGAAGAATGTTGAGCTTATCCTAAGCATCCTATGTGGATACTGTGATTGCCCGGTTCAGCATGCAACTCGCCAAGAAAGGCTTGCTACCTTTCAGACATGGCGTTCATCTTTCTAGTGGGCAGTGTCCTCAGACACAGCGGGAGAAAGACGAGATGAGTCTTGTACCATATGCTTCGGCTGTGGGTAGTCTCATGTATGCAATGCTGTGTACCAGGCCAGATATCTGTTATGCCGTTGACATGGTAGCAAGATATCAGTCTAACCCTGGACAGGCGCACTGGACTGCTGTAAAGCATATCCTCAAATATTTGAAAAGAACTAGGAATTTCTGCCTAGTTTATCAAAGTGAGGATTTGTACCCTTTGGGTTATACGGACTCGGATTTCCAAGGGGACCAGGATGAGAAGAAATCGACCGCAGGATATGTGTTTACCCTGGGAGGTGGAGGTGTATCTTGGAGGAGCTCAAAGCAGAAATGCATTGCTGACTCCACCATGGAGGCGGAATATGTCGCCGCCTCCGATGCCTCGAAAGAGGGGGTGTGGCTCAGGAACTACCTTTTAGAGTTGGGCGTGATCCCGAGTTTGCCGAGGAGCATCACAATTTATTGTGATAACTCTGGTGCAGTGGCAAACTCAAAGGAACCACGGTCTCACAGGGCAAGCAAACACATAGAGAGAAAGTACCATATCATACGAGAAATTGTATCGAGGGGCGATGTGCTGATTAAAAAGATTGACACTACTGACAATCTTGCTGATCCGTTTACAAAGAGCTTGCCGCAGAAAGTTTACGAAAGACATATTCGTGAGCTGGGTCTGAGGTGGATGCCGACCACTGATAGTGGTTAAAGTGACAGCAGACTAGATAGACGGACTGTATACTCTGTAATAGCATAGTTATGCTTTGAGTATAAGTGGGAGATTGATGGGTTTTGTATATTGAAAGCATTTATTAGAATGAGTATACAACGATTTATTTCTCCTATCTGTTAACAATCTTACTTGTATGAACAATGGTATCCTCTTGTCTCACCGATAGGGACGATCATACGGCGTGTTGTAGATCGCAGAAGACAGTATGATCACTTGACCTAGTGAGACATAAAGCTGATCACAGCCGAGACAGCGTATGAGGATACGACTGTCTGGATGGCTGCGGCATTGTCGGAATAAGTAGTCTGTCTTGGTTACTTGACATGCTGGTACTTAGAGGTGGCGTATTGATGGACCGCAGTGAGATATATTCGTCTGTCTGACATCTGCGAATAAAAGATCTCGTTATATTGATTGAGTCCAAACCCTAACGAAGGTTCAGGGGTTTGCACGGGTTGACTGTTGCTTTGACTTGCCATGGTGGAGAGCCTAAGTAACGTGCTCGTATATCCGTATCTTGGGTAACAGCAGTTCGTGTAGTACCGCCTGAGACTGGACTTAGGTAACCATATCCGAGTAATAGGATGGGGACATTCCAAGGAGCTCAATAACATTCATCGTGCCAAAGTCCTACAGGCTGATTAAGTTCAGGCACGAGTGATAAGGTTTGAGTGGTACTACTCAGGAATTATAAGATATTAATTAATTGTAGTTAGAGCTTGTCAGAGGCTCCGATTAATTAATGGATGTTCGGTAACCATAAATATGGGGATTCTCAATTAATGCAACCCGTTCTCATAACGTGGTAATAAAGGGGTAGGTCAGTATTAATTCTGTGGTGAAAATGAATTAATATTAATTAATTAATTGTGTCCTGGGTTGTGGACATGGGAATTAATTAATTTATAGGCCCACTTTATTTTTTGCATTAGGTCCTAGGACTGGCCCAATTAAATATGCTGAATTGAGCCTAAAATGGCCCATTAGGGTTTCCAACCCTAGGTCTATAAATAGACAGCTCTCTCTCATAAGTCAAAACACAGTTGAAACACACTAACCCTAGAGAGAGGGAGGGAGGAGCCGATTTTGGGAGTTCAAAGGAGGAGAATTTGGATTCTGGTCCTGCTCAAAATACAGATCTACGGAGTCCTCACCAGTAGTAGATCTGAACAGCATTGGGACACAGCCCTGAAGATCTAATCTGGAGAACAGATTTCTCTTCTCTTCTCTCTTTCTGTTTCAATTTTAATCTAGAAATTAGATCTCTAATTTTTGTTTCCGCAGATTAAATCGGATCGCGTGGTTGAATTGAGATTTGGAATTCAAACGCAAAAGATCGGTTCAGACTCGACGGAGTTACGGTAAACCCTAAATCCACAATTCTTTGTATTAAATTAAAAGGAGCATGCTAGGGTTTTGAGAATTTTAATTATGAGCAATATCCCTAGATCGATCCGGTTCAGTTTGGTTTGGGTGATTCGGTTCACGAAAAAACCCTACAATTGGTATCAGAGCCAGGTATCTGATTTATGGCTCTGTTGTTCATAATTAAATTTGATATGCATGTATGAATTTATTGTTTTGTGGATGTTTGGTTTTTGTTCCTCGTGGCAACCCGTTGATTCAGCCCGCGGTGGTTTATCCGTGTAGGGCTGAATTGTTTTTGTAAAATCACGAGAAAATCCATGATTAGTGTTGATTTGAAAATTGTAATAGAATAGATTTTCTATAATTTTCAAATTATGTAATTGGACGGGTCGAGGACGAAGAACGAAGACGGAGCCGACGCAGGGCCGACGGCAGGCAACGGCGGGCGCGGCGGTGCGGCACGCACAGCGTGCGCGGGCGTGGCACGATGCACAGACAGGTGCACGGGGCGCACGCGCACGGCGCGCGGCGCTGGGCGCGGGGGTCTGCCTAGCGTTCGGCGGGCGGCGGCGGCTTCGGCTATCGTCGGCTGCTGCTGTCCCGTTGCGGTGGCTTGTGTTTTTGTGGTTTGTGCAATCCTGTGTAAACCCTAGGGTTTGCATTAGGGTTAGGGCAAATCATCAGATCACAAAGGCCTAAAAATCCAAAAGATTTGGTGTATCCAGATTTGAAGGCCCTTGAAGATTTGGAAGATTTGAAAAGATTTGAAGGCCCTTGATTCGAGGAACCAAAAGGACTGCAAAGCTGTGAAATTGAGGTTCGGAACCTACCACTCATGCCCGAGCTTGCCCCAAATTAAGTTTGGGGAGAGAAGAAAAAACTGCCCGCGGAGCCGTCCTCTATTTCGGTCGAAAGGAAGCCTGTCGACCGACACAGAGGGTAAATTGAAGATGTCGACACAGATAAAGAGGATTCGGTCGACAGGGCTGCAACGGGTGTGTCGATTGACACACCCCCTATCAATCAAAATTCAGGACAGACCGACACAGAAGCTTCCCAGTCGACACAGAAGCCAATTCAGCACCATTCCTCACATTCCAAAGCTGCTCAGACTCCTCCCATGCCTTTTCCCAATCGTTTCGCCAAGCAGAAGGAGGATTCCATATTTTCGCGCTTTTTTGAGAACTTGATGAAGGTTAGTATTAACTTACCTTTGATTGAAGCTTTGTCTGAAATTCCATGTTAAATGAGATACCTCTACATGCTGATGAGTGAAAAAAAAAGCACTTCATGGAGAATGCTACACTGAAGCTTCATGAGTAGTGCAGCCTACTCCTACAGAAGAAGATGCCTATCAAAAGGAGTGATCCAGGATGCTTCACCATCCCAATAGAGATTGGGGGATCAAGTTCGAGAAGGTGTTGTGCTACATTGGTGCCAGCATCAATCTGATATCATTCTCTATCTTCCAGCGCCTCAAGATTGGAGAGTTGAGGCCGACCACCATCACCTTGCAGATGGCAGACCGATCTGTGTCTCACTCAAAGGTATAATTGAGGATGTACTTATTCGTGTAGGTTATCTTATTTTTTCTGTAGATTTGTGGTCCTTGACATGAAGAAAGGAGGGAGCACACCCCTAATCTTGGGAAGGGAGTTCCTAAACACTAGTGCTGCATTGATTGATTGCCGAGGAGGAGAGATCACGCTTCGAGCAAATGAGGAGAAGATTACTTTCAAACTCGACAGAAGCTGGCAGCAATCAGCATGTTTCAGGATTACCTCAAGAGAGGAAGTTGATGAAGAGGAAGCAAGTGAAGAAATCAAAGAAGATCGAGCTGCTCAAATATGGGAGCGAGGGAATGAGGTGGCAAAATTGGCAATTACACCATCTCATCCCAAGCTCACTGCTGTCATCCAAGATCGCTGGGTCTACATGGTGGATTCCCAAGGAAGGCGAGTGCGTTCTAGCCTGCCTTGGTTCTGAAAAGAGGTACCATCGAGCTACGACGTTAACTAAAGCACTTGTTGGGAGGTAACTCGGCTGCTTATTTTGCTTTCTTTTCAGTTTCCTTTGTTTTCATTTTTCAAATTCCGTTGCTGGTTTTACTTTTTTGTATTTACTTTAATTTTGGTTAAATTTTGAAAAAAAAATTAAACAGTGGAGGATTGATCTCTGTTTTGATGGACATACCTGCGGTCAATCGACACAGTGGTCAGCACAGAGAATACACTTTTGACTGACAGAGCAGTCGACAGGAAGGCTCTGTGTCGATCAATAGGCCCCCTGTCGATCGACACAGAGTGCTAGCAGCCCCAACTCTTCGTCGCGACGAGCAGATTCCTCCGGTGGATAAAAACGTTGATGTTTGAGATCAACGAGTCAGGTACAAGTTCTGTTTCTTGTCTGATTTTCAAACTTTTTCTCACTATCCGAGTTCGAAATAAGTTTGGGGGGATGTGGACAAGAAATTCGAACTTATCTATCCTTTACTTGCTTTATTTCATTTTATTGCTTTCTTTGATTTGTTTAAATTTTTTCCAAGAAAAAAAATGGATATAGTGATGAGGAACATTTGAACTAATTTTGAGATTAGAATCGATTGAGGATGAGTTTGATTTGATTTCAATTGTGGTTGATTACCTATGAATGTAGAATACCGCATGATAGAATCTAATTGAAACTTACAGTTGCATGATGTTTGAGTGGATTGAAATTGACTAAGGAAGAAATATTTGAACCCAAGTGATATTTGAGCCTTATATTTGTTCATGTGAGATTCACATGCATGTTTTCGTTTCTCTAGAACTTGCTTCTATTCTTTTTCTAGACTGCATCGTGTGCACAATGATAGAAAATGATCTTAGGCCATCTTTGTTAGCCAAATTATCCCAAACATTGTCCCTTATAAATTTTATCCCTAGTAAGCCCCTTTGAGCCTGTTACTTTTCTTTCTTGTCTATGAGTTAAGGAAAGCATTGTAGTTCTATCTTGTCTATGAGAAGTGCTATAAACATGTGAATTTTTTTCTTGTCTATGATATTTGGGCGGAATAAAGAGAAGGTTGATTTAAAATTGTTCATAATTAGCCTTGGAGTTGTGGTTTTTCTGTTCTTGTCTATGAGTGAAAGCTTGGATTCCTTCTTGTCTATAAGTTGAGGTGAACATGATGGGCAATAATTATAAAAGGATAAGGAATTTTTATTTGGTAATCAGAAGAAGGTTGGGCTCTAGAAAAAAATGAGGTGAACATGAAACGCCGTACTGAAATTCAGGCGAGTCCCCAATTCTTGTTGTAAACTCATCTAAAATCGAGATGTGAACTTTGCATCTCTGTCAGACGTAATAGATTGCGGCACTCCGTGCAGTCTGACTATCTCTCGGACGTAAATCTGAGCCAGCTTGTCTGACCCATAGTTCACTTTGATCGGCAGGAAGTGAGCACTTTTCGTTAGACGATCCACTACGACTCATATCACCATGTTCCCCTTTTGTGACCTCGGCAATCCCGTTACAAAGTCCATGGCGATATGTTCCCATTTCCACTCAGGGATGTCTAACGGTTGCAACTTTCCATACTGCCGTTGATGTAACGCCTTAACTTGTTGACAGACTAAGCATCTTTCCACGTATAAGGCCACATCCTTCTTCATTCCGTCCCACCAGCACTTGGTTTTCAAATCTCGATACATTTTTGTAATTCCTGGGTGAGCGGTATACGGCTTATCATGAGCCTCACTCAAAAACTCATTTCTCAACTCTTCGCTGCTCGGCACCAAAATTCTGTCTCGAAACAGCAATGCACTGTCAGGTGCTTCCCGATACTCTCCCACTGGCTTGTCCTTCAGCTTCTGACGCAATTTTTCAATTTCTGCGTCTTCCTTCTGTGCCTCAATGATTCTCTCTCGCAGATCCGGCAGTACTGCCAAGGTTTCTAATTCGCATCTCTTCCTTTCTGAAGGTGATATCACCTCTAGACTGAGCTTCTCGAACTCCCTGATCAATCTGGTTTCCCTCGTAAGCATACAACCTAGCTGAGCTTCTCCCTTTCTGCTCAAGGCATCTGCCACTGAGTTGGCCTTGCCTGGGTGATAGTTTATCGTTAGATCGTAATCATTCACGAGTTCTAACCATCTTCTCTGCCTCATATTCAAGTTCTTTTGTTTGAAGAAATACTTCAAACTCTTGTGATCTGCGAATATGGCACACTTCACTCCATAGAGATAGTGTCTCCAAATCTTCAATGCATGGATCACGACGGCTAGCTCCAAGTCATAAGTCGGGTAATTTATCTCATGCGGCCTTAACTGCCTTGATGCGTACGCTATCACCTTCCAGTCTTGCATCAATACACAACCTAGCCCATTCTTAGATGCATCCGTGTAAACCTCAAAGTTCTTATCCGATTCAGGCACTGCTAAGACTGGTGTGGTTGTTAGTAGTTGCTTCAGCTTCTAAAAGCTTTCCTCACATTCTTCAGACCATACAAACTTCACGCCCTTCTACAGTAACTGGGTCATCAGCTTCGCAATCTTGGAGAAGCCCTCAATGAATCTTCGGTAATAACCGGCTAAACCCAGAAAATTGCGAATTTCATTCGGCGTAGTTGGTGATTTCCAGTCCATCACTGTCTGGATCTTGACTGGATCTACCTTGATTCCATTAGCCGAAACGATGTGACCCAAGAATGTCACTTCCCTCAGCCAGAATTCACACTTGCTGAATTTGGCATACAACTTCTCATCTCTCAGGGTTTGCAACACTGTTCTCAAATGCTGCTCATGTTCCACTTCGCTCTTCGAGTATATCAAAATGTTGTCTATGAACACCAAGACGAAGTTTTTAAGATAGGGATGAAATACTCGATTCATCAGATCCATGAACACTGTAGGAGCATTCGTGAGTCCAAATGGCATTACTACGAACTCGTAGTGACCGTATCTAGGTCTGAATGTTGTCTTAGGAATATCTTCTTTCCTGATCTTCAACTGATGGTACCCTGATCGCAGATCGATCATAGAATATACCTTTGCTCCCTTGAGTTGATCGAATAGATCATCGATCCTTGGTAAAGGGTGTCTGTTCTTCAACGTTAGTTTATTCAGTTCCCTGTAGTCAATGCACATGCGCATCGACCTGCCCTTCTTCTTCACAAATAGAACTGGTGCGCCCCATGGAGACACGCTCGGCCTAATATATCCCATATCCAACAGCTCTTGAAGTTGGACCTTCAATTCTTGCATTTCCTTCGGGGCCATGCGGTACGGCGCTTTAGAAATTGGTGCCGCACCCGGTTCCAAATCAATTGTAAATTCCACCTGCCTGTCTGGTGGTAACCCTGGTAGTTCCTTCGGGAAGACATCCTCAAACTCTCTTACAATCGGTACATCTTGCACCGTTAGCTCTGGTTTCTCTTCTCCTTCCAAATATACCAAGAAGGCTTGATTCCCTGCGTTACGCAACAACTTCGTTGCTTGAATCGCCGAAATCACTGGCACTCTATGTCTTCTTCTGAATCCGTGCACAAACGACTCTTCATTCCCTTGCTGTGGAATGATCACCCTCCTCTCGCGACATAGGATCGTCGCCTTATTCTCCGACAGCCAATCCATTCCTAGGATTACATCTACATCCTAAATGTCTAGCACATTCAACTCTGCTACTTGGATCTCATTTTCCTCAAGCTTGATTCTCAAGTCTCGGCATACTAAGGTAGAGATAGTTGTTTCTCCTGAAGGTATCGCTACGTTCAAGTCTTGACTATTCTTTTCTACCTTAAGTTTCAAAGCCTCGACACAAGTAGATGATATGAAAGTATGCGATGCTCCAGTATCAAACAATACCATAATGGGTATATCATTAATGCATCCCATACCTGCCAGATTGGCATCATCCTGATTACCGTCCAAGGCATAGGCTCGGGCTCTCCTCTGCTGACCTTCACCACCCTGCTGGTGACCCTCCTGGTTCCTAGGCGGAGCCTGATTGCCCTGCCTGCCTCTTCCTCGGTTTCCCATATAACCTCTCCATGGCTGGCGGTGCCCTCTGATGGCTCTCAGCTGTTGATTTGCCGGCCTTTAAAAATTCTGATGATTTCCTTCCTGAGGTTGCGGCGTTGGGCAAAGATTGGCGTAGTGACCCTGACCTCCGCAGCTGAAGCACCTAACTGCGTTCCCTTGGCATACTTCGGTATGCCTCCTGCCACATCTTTGGCAGTTCTGTGGACCTGCTTGGTCACGTCTCTGGGGCTGTTGAGGATTAAACCTCTGGAAATTCTGCTGATCGTGCCTTCCTTGATAGTTCTGCTGCCGACCTTGGTCATGGCTTTTCTGACTGCCTTGACCTTGGACGAATTGCCTTGGCGGCTCCTCCCATTTCCTTTTCTGAATTGGAGCTGGGGCCTGTACTTCCTGTGCTCCCCACTCCGGTAGCTTCTTCATATTCCTGGATGCCTCAATGTCCAAGGCATTGCTCAACAGCTCTTGGTAGCTTAAACCCATCATGGTCGCCAGTTGCGTGTGGATTTCTTCGCACAGACCATCTCTGAACTTTTCTGCCATCTTTTGTGGCGTGTCCGCCAGATGCAGCGCCATGTAGAGTAGCTCACCGAACTTGGGGTCGTACTCCTCCACCGTTAGTTTTTCTTGCTCGAACAGGAAAAACTCCACTGCCTTCTCCTTCTGATATTGCTTCGGAACGTACTTTTCAAACAAGGCCTCCTTGAACGTCTCCCAGCTCAGATGATCCCTTTTTTCGGTGCGACCGACTTTACGTAGGTCTCCCACCATTTGTCCGCTTTCCCCTTTAGCGGGTAGGACATGAAGTTAATCTTCTCTTCCTCTGAACACCGCATGTGCTTGAAGATCTTTTCAAGCTCCCTTACCCAGTCTTCTGCAGCTGCTGGGCCTCCTGTCCCATCAAAAGTTGGAGGATGCTGCTTTCTGAAAGTTTCCACCCACTTTACTGATGAAATTTCAGGTGCATTCCCGTGTGGCGGTGGAAATTGACCATGTTGGTCGGCTTGGCCCTCCTCATCGGAGATGATTTCATATTCCTCATAACCTTGATTGATAGGGACCTCCTCCCAGTGTGGGTTTTCGTACTCGGGCTGTGGGATAGCTCTCCCACGACCTCTGCCCCTCTGGCCTCTGCCTCGACCTCGTCCGCGGCCTCTGCCTTGGCCTCTTCCCCTTCCTTGATCAATAAATTCCATTACTTTTCACTGCAAAACAACACTCGTTTAGAATTTCCATAATATCCTCACACAATGACATTCATCATATCCTGGAATCATACCACCCATTCAATACTCACTCAAAACTTGTAAACAATCAACACCCACATTCAAGGTCCAAGAAGTTCCAACAATAATCGTTAAATAACCACACAAGTCTCACACGTTACAATCTGATACAACAGGAAATACAAGGTTCAACAGCAACTAAATCTCAGTCTCCTTTCGGAACATAATCATAAATAGAGTACAACAAAGGCATCAATAAGATGTCCAAATCCAAATAATAAGCAACCAATAACAACTCCGTACGACTCTCACTCGGATCCTTCCGACAGATACTCCTCCTCATCCTCATCATCCTGCATCTTCATCGGCATCTTACCCCTGTCCTGAGCTGCCACTCTCCTGCCTCGGCTGCTCTCGGTGTCGCTGGATAGACAGATCGGCGCCTGTCTCGTCCCATAGCCATAAGCAGTCCCATAGCCTTCAAACATATCCTCGTACCTACTAGCTGTGGGTCTCGGCCTCATCTCGGCACTATCCTATCCATAGTCATGTACCAGCTTGACCCCGCTAGGCCCTCCCAAGTCCTGCTGCGGCTGCTGAACTGATGGTGCAGGTGGATCCTGATATCTATAAGGCAAGGTCGGATCCTACTGCGTCGGAAGATACTGGACTGAAGCTGTGGAAAAATCACACAACGCGTAAGGATTATACGCTCCTCCGTGGTGTAACCCGGGCTGGGGTGACGCATATGATGCTGCCGGCGTACTCGTCGTAGGTCGGACTCTCGGGCGCGACGTGGGTGCAGTTACCTGTGCATCGGGTGCCATAGATGGTGCCGGTGGTAAAGCTGGAGTCCACTGCGGTGAAGACTGCTGCAATGCCGCCTGATAGTTAACATACCCTGAGGATCCCATTGGGTCGAAGTAAGGGTCAACTGATCCTCCCGATCGGTGCTCGGATGGCACTACCATCTGTGTCATAGAAGATAAAGCAGGCCTAGGCCTCGATTGTGGCGCCTCTCCTATCCTAGATGCCTGTGTGCTCCTCAAAGATGCTGGTGACACACCCTCAGCTAGAACTGCCTCCTGAATGAGTGCAGCCATGAAAGTCTGAAAACTTCCTCGAGTACATGTACGCTGATTACGATGAACTCTGGCTAGCTCTAGTGTCCGACTAGTCCACCTCGACGGCATCAACTCCGTGGTCCTCTCCATAGCCTCTGCATCTGTGATGCCCTGTCCTCTCGCCTGTCTCCAAAAATTCCAGTACTCCATCAACGTGTTAGGCAAATTGTCCTCCTCGAATGGTGGGCAGCTCCTAAAGCGAAATGCTGCGCTCCTAGGGTCCATCTGCCACAACAACAACATCACACGATCAGTCCAAGGTCATAATTAACGTCAACATATGCAACTCTGTGTCTCGGGACAACTACTGATCTACGATACACTATGCTGAGGGCCTAACGGATCCTCGCGCTAAAAGACACACTCACTCGAGTCTCGACTAACTTGCCAGGCTCCTTGTGGATTCTGCACACTTAACACCAACTAACCTCGTGCATTTTGCACACTCACCCAATTACTGGATTTTCCAGTACACAGAAATTTTCAATTTCACAACAAAAGGTCAAAGTTCTAAGTTCAATAATCAGTTCACTTCATCCTTACAACATCAAACTACAGCTCATTTCAACTAGCACATCTATAGCCATAACACCAAGTTTAACTGCTTGCAAAAGGTTTAAATTCTTACTCAATTCAAATTCAACTCATATTTTCTAGAAAAAGGTCACCTCATTGGTGCCAATTGAAATAATTTCAACTTTTGAAATAACAAAATTTCCTCAACTCATAAAAATTTACAACCTTAATAAATCAAACACTTTCTCAAACTCAACACCTCAAAACCACTTCATCACAATCGGTGTTAACAATCTTGCTTAACACTATATCAATCCATTCAAATCAACCCAACTTCCTTATTTCACTCAAAATACTGGTTTCTTTCCATTTCTCAAATCATTTCAAGGATTCACAATGTTTTCAAAACATTCAAATCGTACTTAAATTGCAAGCAGGGTAAACTTTTAAATCTTAAACTTTAAAGCTTTTAAAAACGTACCTCAGGTGGCGCAGGATGGAGTAGGGTGTAAACATAAGCGAACACTTGATCACTGCTATTTCTAACAGATTAATTATAATAACAGCGGCAAATAAATTTGTAAACCCTAAGGTTATCGATCCAGGGGAATTGTGTGGGGAAATTATCCTATGTACTAGCTATGATCCTAAGATTCATTGTTTGAGGAATTCAAAATAGGTTTTGGTTTTATAAAATTAAAGAGAACAATGCAGAAAATTAAAGTAGTTTTGAAAGCAAATTAAAGGAGCACAGATTCTAGGGAAGAACTCTTATAATGGATAACATGTAGGAGTCAATTAATTTAACAGGTGGAATACATCAACAATGCTATATTTCCTTGTTTGGCAAATATAACCTAGATTACTAATTAGTGACTCATCTCCGCTCGGTCTCAAAGTACACCAAATTAGTCAATCTGATAAGCAAATCAGTTCAATTCCTACATCTAGTACATCTGTTTGGATAGTGTAGATCATATCATGTATTCCTATTCCCACTATTAATATTCACCTCTCGGTCCTTCTATCAATAGCTAGACATCTAAATTAATCGTCACCTCTCGGTCCTTGAATTAATCTAGAATTATAGAATAAACACAGGAATCATGAACCTAATTAATTAATCCTAACATGCATCCATAATAATATCAACCCCTAGAACCCACTAGGGTTTCTAGCCACTCATCGTAGATAGAAATCCAAAATAAAACATATTCAATTGCATAAAAGTAAAGAACTTACAAAAAATAAAGGGTTTCGTGTTTCCCAAGTCTTCAAACTCTAAAAACTGAATACTATGATAATTGATATGATAAGGAATGCTCAAAAATCGAGTTTAGTAGGCTATTTATAGTGGTGGATGTGTATCCTATCAAATCTAGGGCTAAAGATATGAACAAATCCGAATTTCCTCGAATTTTCGCTCCAGAAAACACATTCGCGTCGATCGTTGCTATTCACCGTCGATCGACGAGCCTTCTTGGTCTCCGTCGATCGATGCCACTTGGCGTCTATCGACGCGGCTTCTCGCCCCTTCTGCACGGTCTCACGATTTTGGCCATAACTTTCTCTCCCGAACTCCGATTGACCCGATTCCAGTTGCGTTGGAGAGCTAACTCAAAGCATCATCCATTGCAATGTGCCAATAGTTCGAATTCCTCTTGTGGACGAAATCATCACTGCTACTCTTACACGTCACTGCTTCCGGAACGGATTTCTCGTGAATTTAGGCCTAAAACCCTACAAAAACACCAAAACGCGCATAATACCACCTAATATAGACTCATGCACATAATATATACATAAACTCAATAAAACTACATAAAATAGTAGAAAATAATATAGATAAGCGAGTAAAATAATGAGCTTATCAACACTTCACACGACTTCAAAATTTTAAACACTTCTAATACTCGAAGTTTTCTAAATACTTTAAAATTGTTTAAAACTTCAAAACCACGCTCTGATACCACCTCTGTAACGCCCCCAACTGACCTTCCCAATTTGGGGTCGCGTCACATTGATGTCTCAGGTTTTATCAAACATTTCTTTAAACGAAAATAAATAAGCGGAAGACTTTAAATAATATAGAAGAGATTCAGAATAAAAGTAAACTGTACTTCGAATCATAAGTTTAAATGAAACAGAGATTCTCGAATTCAACATTCAGAAAATGTGAAGGGTAATTCAGAGAGTGTAGCAGCGTGTGTGTAACGTGGCGGAGATATGCATATGAAGATGCATATCTCAGGATCTATGAGTTTACAAAATTCAGCTGCTCCGTTTACACCCCTGCTCGCCCATCCTTGCTGCTCAACCTGCGTATTTTAGAAATAATACGAGGGGCTGAGTACTAATGTACCCAATGAGAAACATGCCCGAAAATATACATTTTATAAGAGATATGCTATGCAACTCACACAGATAGACATGGGGTTTTGTTGAAAAGAACCATGCAATCTAAAACATTTTATTTTGGCACGCGTGCTATTTACATGTTATTATATCTGTATTGGTGTTGTAACTGGAAGTTGGCCGACTTCCAAGTTACGATGATAAGTTAGTAATGCATTCACACTCAACCTATTGTCATCAAAGTTCACTAGTCTCAGAAATCCATTTTGAGACCCGATCGTTTAAATATAAAACTCCGGATCCAAACACCAGAGGACACTCCACCTAATTCCAACAATACATGGGGACAATTCACCCTAATCAATATCAAAGGGGCTTCCAACCCTGTTCTCTAAATGAGTTCTAGTGCAGTTATGAAAACGTGGTTCTAAACTCATTAGTTATACTCTCCGTCGATAGGAATCGACAGAGGACATATACAATAGCACAAAACATGCATAGCAATCTCCAGAACGATATTGTGAAAATTATCTCGCTCAGTTTTTGCAATTTGAAAATTTTGAAGCAATTCAAAGTGAGTCTTTTTCAGAGTGGCTAGCTCTTCACCGATTGACCTAGATTTTTCAATCTCATTGGTCAAAATAGAAATCTGATTTTTCAGCGAGGTGTTTTCGCCAGCCAAGACATTCTTTATTTCATAAAATTTCAAAAATTCTTGTTGAAGAATGTCTATAGTGACAGCTTCTGAGTCGGAGCAATGCGACTCAGAATCGTCTAGAATGCATGGAGACATGATGTGCAATGAGGGAACAGATTGTACCTGGTCGTCAGCAGCAAGTGCTTGTTCCTCCTCACTGTCAGCAGATTCTTCATGTGCTTCCTCTCCGAAAGCTACCATGAGCGCCAGTAGCGCTTCCTCTTCTGACTCTTCAGCTGACGCGTGCAATCTATTGCGCTTCATCTGATCTGTCTCCTGACAGAGACTGTCAAGGTAGTCCCAGACTGCCTTGGCGCTGTCAAATTGGAGGGCTTCCTCCATCAGCGGATCTGGAAGAGATGAGAGGATTTGATCCTACCCTGTTGATCGACATGCTCTTGTCGACCGACAGAGGTGTGTCGATTTGATCCCTATCGGTCGACATACACTCTGTCGACCGACAGAAATGGTCGACATGTCTCCCTTAACAACAGTTGTATCGATCGAAATACATCCTATCGACCGACAGGATGTTCGATCGACTCCCCTTCGACCAGAGCCTCCGTGTTGATCGACAGCATTCCTGTCGATCGACAGGAGTCGTCTCCCTCGCGGGTTTGCCGGAGGACTGGACATGTAACTTCTGATTCTGGTCACTCCGGTCGTCCGATCACGCATGCAAACACATATGTCGACTCCCCAGACCTCAAGGAACATGAATGTAACATCTAAACACCGAAACTACGAATAAAATCGGAAAATATAAATGCTCACCGGAGCTCCTCCTCTCACGGCGGCGGACGCAATTTTCGGTGGTTAAACTCACTTCTTTTGGTATCCGAATGCTCCCTACAACCTCATGAACACGACTAAATCGTCAAATAACTGATTCACGGTCGTATGAACGAGATTCAAACGTAAATCTTTAAATTTGAATTAAGACACCCACCTTACTTCTCTCTAAGATTTCTCCGTCCACGCTTCACTTCACAGTGGCCACCTTATATCAAATTGAAGCCAGGAACGAGAGCTACGAATTGGTGGTGGTGGCTTGTCGAATGGTGGCCGGTGCTGGCCGGAATCTTGCCGGAAAAGTGACGGTATTTTGGGTTTTGGTGGGAGTGTTCTTACTATTTTCTCTCTCTAGCCTTATAATATAAAGTGTGGAAAAAGTATAAATTATAATTCCCACCCCTTTATATAAACTCTCCCCAACATATAATATATATCATTCTATACATATACATATAAATATACATGTATCTAATATGATAACCATTCCATTAAAATCATATTAGTTCACCAAAATGATATGATAATTCTATTTCATGAAATTATTATAACCCATGAATTACTTCACCTTATAATAAATATATTTAATGCGTTCTCAATTAATTTCACTAAACCCAAGCTCGATAATTCTTCCTAATCGAGATTAAATAATATCGATGCTCTCAATTAAATGAAATCCTCTTTATTGATTCCAAATAAATAATACATGGTCAAATTACACACGGGGTGTAACATTACCATCTCTAGAAGAGTCTTATTACTTCTTTCAGCTACACCGTTTTGCTGGGGAGTACTCAGTGCAGTCCACTGGGATGTAATCCCATTTTCTGACAAATATTGCAGGAACTCGTTACCGAGGTATTCGCCACCGTGGTCAGATAGCAGCGACTTGATAGTTTTCCCGACCTTCTTTTCTACCTTAGCCTTGAACTCTTTGAATTTCTCAAAGCATTCAGACTTGTAGTGTTGGTCCCGGTTTATCAGAGTCGAAACGTTAAACGTTAGCAGCGGAAGAAATTAAGTTAACATTTTCCTTGCACGCTGGTTACACTCAGCTGACTGGCAACTGGCACTTGTCAGCTGGTAACTCAGTACTCAGCTGACAACTGATAAGTGTCAGCTGGTGATTCAAAACTTGGGTGCTGGATTCAAAACTTAGATCTTCTTTGCACAGTTTATATCAGTTTCAGATATACACCAGCACTTGGGTGCTGGGTTTTAAATCAGTATGAAATGCAGAAAGCTGATAAAAAGACAAAGGATTTATAGTGGTTCGATCAACTGATCTACGTCCACTCTCCAGTCGTAGCACTGGAAATTCACTAGAGTAATCCGGTACAAGTGTCCTACGATCTATCTCTAGCTGGTGAATGCCTCGTCCACCAGTTCACTAGATCAACCGCTCCCGGCCTTGTTTCCTTCTTCAACTCTGATCAGCTGGTGGAGTGCGAGCACGTCACTTCAACCTCCACAGCAATCTGGGTGTTTAGTTCTCCCAAGAACGTGAATCCTTTGCGGCAGAAATGCCCGTAATAACTCAGGTGCGGACTTGCACAAGAGTTGCTGTGAACTTCCTCGGAAGAGAAAGAGCACCAATGAGATCAGTAACTTACAAGCTGGAAGCTTGAAGTCTCGTGTTTGAATAAATCAACACACGGAAAGCCTTAAGAGAGGCCTCGAAAGATTTGCTTGCAATAAAGTTTCAGACTTTCGGTAGTTGAGCAATCGGAGAAGAGTGGAACCGAGAGTGGGAAGCTTGAATGTTGGTGGTTGCGACGTATTTATAGCCGCAGGAACCGATTCAAACTTTCTAGCCGTTTGAATGCATCCGGAAATGTGTCAGACTTCGGATGTCCTTCTGACGGCGGCAGGTATGTTTTTTCGGAAAGGAACCATACCTTTGACCGCTTTATCTGACACAGATCTCTTTGTGTCAGAACGGCTCTCTCTGTCAGTCCGAGGAATAAGACTGGCGTCTTGTGACTGATAGACTTTAAGTTATCCTTCCTTAAAGTCGTATTCTGTCAGTCGATTCCTCAGAGTATCTTCTTTTTGTCTCTACTACGCTGGGAGAAAGAATCTAGAATTCTGCTGGTAACATCCGACTGGTAGGTCATTCTGGTGATCTTGTGCTGGCAGTCTCTGCTGGTGACTTGCGCTGGCATCATCTAAGTCTACCAAAGGTCTGGATGTTAACCCTCCTTGGAATCTCCCATGACTGGTGAAATCACCGCTGGTGAATAGTGTTAGCCAAACACGTATTCTGCTGGTAAGATTTGTCAGCCGCCTGCTGATGAAATCCTTCCTAACTGGTGAACAGTCCCAGTGATTAGCTCCTCTGATGCTGGTGAACAGTAACCAGCATTTAGCCAGTCGCCTGCTGGTGAAATCTTCCTTCACCAGGTAAGTGTTTCTCATGCTGAT
Source organism: Plectranthus barbatus (assembly GCA_026898455.1). NCBI lineage: Eukaryota > Viridiplantae > Streptophyta > Magnoliopsida > Lamiales > Lamiaceae > Plectranthus > Plectranthus barbatus. Next base: position 27,495 of record JAPKLW010004359.1, read on the forward strand.
GAACAGTGTCAGCATGTCTTGATCAGTTGCGTCTTACAACTCAAAAGACCTAAACAGGACTTTACATTTGAGACTAGAGCTACTCTAGAGACAACTGACGCTGGTAGGACTTAGGATTTGATCCACCAAAACACCAAAAACTATGATCTATGCTAGAAAAGCTACTGGGGGAGGAAACCTTAGAAAGTTTTCCCAACATGTAGCGAAGCAGGTAAACGTATTCGTACCTTGAGTAGTCGTCAATGAAAGTGACGAAGTACTCGTACCCTCCACGAGCCTGCCTGGACATCGGTCCACATAAGTCAGAATGGATCAATCCCAACACTTCCTCTGCTCGAGACTTACTAGCCTTGAAAGGCCTAGTTGACATCTTGCCCTCGATGCAGGATTCGCAGACTTGATAAGGTACAGCCCGGACTAGGTCCAATGTATCGTCATCCGCAAGTCTCTGAATCCGCTTCAAGCTGATGTGACCCAATCTCAAGTGCCAGAGAATCCTCATCAGAAGAAGTAAATTTTCTCTTTCTAGGATTATCAATTACAGATGAATTACATGCAATACTTGCGGAAGACTTATGATTACAGTTAACAACATAGAGAGAATTATTCAGCATCTCATGACAGATAACACCGTTATTACCAATGATAGAAACACCACTATAAAAAATAACTGAATATCCATCAACACAAAGTTTGGAAACTGAAATAA
>JAPKLW010004360.1:0-28172 GCA_026898455.1 Plectranthus barbatus
AGAGCTGCTGTGAACTTCCTCAGAAGAGAAAGAACACCAAAGAGATCAGAACTTACAAGCTGGAAGCTTGAAGTCTCGTGTTTGAATAAATCAACACACGGATAGCCTTTAGAAAGGCCTCGAAAGTGCTTTGCTTCTACTTGCTTGAGCGTAATAAATTTGCAGTCTTTCGGTAGGTGAAGAGTATTGAATGTCAGGAAGCAAGCGTCTTAAATGTTGGTAGTTCCGACCTATTTATAGACGCGGGATCCCATTCAAATCTTCTAGCCGTTTGGACACATCCGAAAAAGGTCTCTGTCCTCGCATGTCCTTCAGACGGCGGCAGGTAGGAATTTCCGGAAAGCGCCATGCTTTTGTCCACTTTATCTGACATTGATCTCTTTATGTCAGAACGGCACTATTCGTCAGTACGAGGAATCGGAACTGGTGTCTTGAACTGATAGACTTTAAGGTATCCTTCCTTAAAGTCATACTTTGTCAGTTAATTCCTCGACGAATCTTCTTTTTGTCTCTAAGACTCTGGGAGAGAGAATCTGTAATTCTGCTGGTAACATCCGACTGGTAGATCATTCTGGTGATCTTGTGCTGGCAGTCTCTGCTGGTGACTTGCGCTGGCACAATCTAAGTCTACCAATATGTCTGGATGTTAACTCTTGGAATCTCCCATGACTGGTGACTTCACTGCTGGTGAACAGTGTCAGTGAGAACACCTATTCTGCTGGTAAGGTTTGTCAGCCGCCTGCTGGTGAAATCCTTCCCAACTGGTGAACAGTAGCCAGTCATTAGCTCTTTCTCATGCTGATGAACAGTGTCAGCACGAGTTTTTGTCAGCCGCCTTTGGATGAGACTTTTCCAACTGGTGAACAGTAACCAGTGGTAAGCACTTCTCATGCTGGTGAACAGTGCCAGCATGAGTCTTGATCAGCTGCGACTTACAACTCAAAAGACCTAAACAGGACTTTACATTTGAGAACTAGAGCTATCTAGAGACAACTGACGCTGGTAGGACTTAGGATTTGATCCACCAAAACACCAAAACTAGAATCTAAACAAGTAGCTACTGGGGAAAGGAAACTTAGCCAAATTTCCCAACACCTAACCTGAGACCTTCCCTGTGGATTAATATAGATACAAGAGAAACATAAAATACGGAAGAAATCTTAACCAATTCTAAGAGATATCCAGAAAAAATTTAGTGCCCGAGTTTACTATTAACACCATGGTCTTGAAGAGTTCAACACAACGGAATTAAATATGCCTGCATTTAAATAACAGAGTAATGTTAAAGAGAATGTCAGGAATGTCAAAGTTTGACACATTTAAAGTTTAACACGCAGCGGAAAAGTAGAATAAACACAAAGAATTATTTTTTCACGAGTTTAGAGATTCCAAACTTGTGAGAGGTTTACGGCTAAAAACCGATTTCACTATGATAACAATGTTTACAAAGCAAAACAGAAATAATAAATATATAAACCTCTTCTCGGTTCTCTCCCTTGAAGAAACTTGAATTTACATAAAAGTAGAGACTACAACGATGAAAAACTTTACTTATGAAGACACGATTCAACCCTAAAAACTCATCTACCAGTGGATTCACTCTCCGCAGGTAGGATCCTTCTTCAGCTTGAATGACTTGGTGAGTTGAAGGCAAGGGGAAGGTTTGGAATGTCTTCTACAAGATATCTCGATGAATAATGTAGGTCGTCCGCTTTATTTTTGCATAGCAGCACCTTTGTATAGGCCTAGATGAATGCATCCTCGTGCATATATGAATATCTACATAAATATCTCGACTGCAAAGATTAAGGATAGATATGTGAAAGATTCAGCTCTATCTAAAAAATATGACAACTTTAACATATATCCCTAAAATGTACGAAGTATATCTATTCATAAATATTAATAGATATATCAATTCTATAGGCTTCCAGATCTTTATAAGATTATTATCTATCCCTAGAATGAACTGAATTCACGAAATATAAAGAATGAGAAAAATAAGGAATAATAAGATTAACTCAGCAAAGTCTAACACTACGATGTAAAACATATGTGTTAAACATAGCATTGACTTTGTCAATTCTAACACCAACATGTTAAACATAGATGTGTTAAACTTTTGCATCTTCAGATACCATGACACATGGTATCTGATATTTTGTCCTTGACACCCCCGCAAGCTCAGTACCAGATTTAGAGAAACGCAGATCTTGGACTATAGAAGTTCAAATGCTGGACACGGCAAACTCTTGTGAATAAACTGAGTGATGAGACGTCCATATTGTGCAATTTTGCGTAAAAAGTGACAATTAATGTTGTTTTATTTTACGTGTTTGTGAGAGATTGAATTAATTGTATACAATACAATGAATTCATATTATACGTGAATATGTTTAATTAGTTAGAAAGAATTGGTTGATGCATGAATATAATCAATTAAAAATATATTTATTTTCTTTATTTTTAACACATGTACTAAATTTGCAAAATTTAAACAAAATCTCTTTTAATTAATAAAATACTTATTTATTAATTTATTAACATCTCATTAAATTAATAAAATTTATGGTCTCAAAATTATTAATTTATAGAGATTTACTGTATTTACTTTTTGGGAAGGTCTCAGGTTAGGCGTGCCTAATCATTTAGGCGGGTTTTATCCATTAACCCAAACCCAAACCCATTTAATATACTTTAATTGGGGATTAATAAACCCTATTTGGGTAGGTGAACCCATTTGGGTATGGATAAAACTCGCTTAAACCATTTAGGCGTGCCTAACACAAGTTTTTGCCTTACTTTTTATGTAGCCAACTGCAAAGAAGACCCTTTTATGTGTTTTAAATGTTTGGACTTCTATATCAATTGTCTAATTTATATACATACTAGAAATATATAATGAATTTGAAATATTTAATTAAATACATCATATTATTTAAAAAATGTTGAATTTATTTATTAAATTTTTTGGGTATAATCGACTTGTCACTTGATAAATTGCTCATAAAATTAATTAAAACTAAAATTTAGGAATTTTGGTTAAATAAGCCAACATGTTTTAGTGTTATTATCTTAATTCATAAAACATGAACATCAACTCAAATGTAATAGTGTCATTCACATGTGACAATTTTTGCTTTCTAAGACATGGATCTCAATTTGTGTAACAATAATATTTTATATTTTTCAATAACATAGCTGGATCTTCTATTTTTAAAAATCATAACTTTTATATTTTTCAACAACAATAACAATGAAAACCGATCACTATAAGTGTCCCTTGTTTGAGGTGCAGTGATAAAAGCACTCTACTTATGATCAAGAGGTCATGTGTTCAAGTTTCATGGAAACATGTAGGGTGTATGTGTTTAAATTATTTTAAAATTTTTTAAAAGCTAAGCCGAAAAGTGAATTAAGATTGAAATATTTTGGCCCAAAGAAAAATTAACATAACTAATGTAGGAACGAATAACCTGAGGTCTTATAGGATTGACCCTAAATAATTTTCCATCTTAATTTGCTTTTGACGTGGCCAAATTACTCTTAAAAGTTAAGAGCTAATTTGCTTATAACTTAGACATTCGTACCAAACATGAGCAATTAGGCAAGACTATTGTGTTTTGTAACTAAAGAGAAAAGCTGAAAAAATAAAATAAGTATTATTTGTCTTGAACCTTGCCATGTTTCATTAGCAATTATTTTTCTTTTCCATAAACTTTTTTTCATTTTTATATCTTCTTAAATAAATAATTACTAATTATATTTTGTTATCTTGGAGTTGGTACAATGCTTACATTCATGAAGATCAATGCTTACCTTCATGAAGATCGAGTAATGATACCAACATAGTAGATAGATCATTCAGTTTTTACACTGATTCAAGTTTGTGGAGAATTATGTACAATAAAAATATTGTAAGAAAAATTATGTACAGTAAAAATATTGAAAGTTTGTGGAAAATTATGTACAGTTAAATTTTGTCCTTGCAGGACCCCAGATGTCTGCAAATATGTACTCCAGGGGTTGAGAGCTTCTTTTAGAAGATGTGGGATATGGCTGTTGTTGGTCCCCGAACAGAGTAATTGTAAATGCAGCGGAATATTAAAGTTCTTGCACTTGTCTTGTTGATGTCTCGACTCAGCAAGTTCTTATAAAATAAGTGTTTAAGCTCGCGAGGTATTAAAGTTTATTGCAAGTTATACACCAACACTTGAGGTGTTGGGTTTCAATCAACAAGTAAGCAATAAAACAGTAAACAAATAATGACACAAAGGTTATAGTGGTTAGAACAAATGTTCTACGTCCACTCTACAGTCTGCTGACTATAATTCATTAAGAATGAGTACAATAGGTCAAGCTTGATTTCTAACTGTAAGCAGCTCCTCCGTCTGGTCATAGCGCACCTTCAAGCACATTTGATGTCAACCTTCTCAACACTTCTTGGAGTAAGGACGCACCTCGCAGCCTCCTTGAATGCTGGAATAGGAATTTTATAGTTATTCGTGGAACTTCTCTCCTTTGCGGCAATTGCTCGTACTAGTCAATCTTGCAGATCAAGATGACTACTGAGTTCTTTCTTAGACAGAAAGAACTCCAAAATAACCTCAAAAGCATACTTCTAGGGTCTCGTGATGAACACAGATAGCTATTTCTAAGTCTTGATCATACGTGATCGGATTCTAATTTGGTAGAGTGTGTGCGTAATTTGAGTGTAAGATGTTGAACTTTCGAACTGACCGAACCTTTTTGTCACTCGGCAAATCCTTCTATTTATAGACAGAGATTCAAAAATATATGTTTCAATCTTTTATCCGTTAGACACTATTCCACGAATCGCCAATCCTCATTCTTCTTTTTCTGAAAAGAAGAGAGACTCTTAAGGTCTCTTTCTCCTTTGATTATCTCTTTCCTTATTTAGCCGACTTGTCATAATGGATCTTTAAGTTTAATTCTAGAAATTCCATTTTTTCTCTTGATAAATCAACTTTTCGATTTGAGAGATTCCTTAATCTCTGGAAATTTCAAATCGTCTGATTTAGCGGATTTAGATGATTGTTAGATTGTATCGAAACACTCTATTGAGTTTGATATTTTTCTGCTGAGATCTCAGTAATCTTGCTGAGATCCAGCAATCTGTTTGCAATATTCCTTCAGCAATCCGTTGTTTTCAGAGTGCCTTCAGCAATCTCCACATGTTTGCTAGTCTTTCTAGACTTTATATTTTGCTAGCATATTTAGCAATCTTCCGGTGTTTGCTAGCATCCCAAGACTTCTTGTTTGCTAGCAATCTTAACAACCTTTGCGTGTTTGCTGAATCCTTTAGCAATCTTCGCGTACTTCTTCTAGCATTCTTCTCGCACTTTGCTGAAACCTTCAGCAAACTTCCGCGATCTTTTCTAGCTCTATTACAACTTGATCATAATCATCCTATACATGACTTTACAATTTCAACACATTTCTAAGTTGCTAGAGACTAGATGATCTAGCTTTGATGCACCACCAATACAAATAACAATAAGATCTTAAGGGGTATATTCCCATCAATTTCTACTTTATTCCCAATAATTTCCCCCTTTTTGGTGCGATCAAAGCCCTAAATCTAACTTCTGATCATGGGAAAACAGACTCCTGAGTTTACAAAGTGTATCTAGCAATTCTAACTCAGTATGTCGACTCCCTTAGACTCAGCAAGTGCTCGAAAAAGGTTCCCCCTCAAAATGCGAAGGGTATTGCTCGATAAAATATTGCATAAGTGAATGGCTTAATGAAAATACTGAAAATTCAGCAACAATCATGCACATAGCAACATTCACACATTGAGATCAGAGCAATACTAAATCGAACACACACACATACTCAGCAATCCACATGCAATTCGCTGATTACACAAAATATGTAAGTTCAGCTTAAGCAAATAAACAGAGTTGGACAATAATATGTTGTTGTCAATCTGGGTAAGTTTCCATTAAAAGTTTCAGCAGATGAGTACAAGAAACCACACCCAAAGCAAAAACTTACAGTGATTTCAGGAAGAATTACTTCTTGGATGCAGAGGAATTTGAATCATCGTTCTTCGAGCTTGGAGAGTCGGTGGCCTTAGTCAGATTGCTAATGGATTGTGCCCCCTTTTGTGTGTCGATCACCTCTCTGACTAAAATCTATCACCTCATTTATTCTCTTGTTAATACTTTTATCGCTTAACAAACTAGCTATTTGATTTAATTTTTTATTAATGCAATTGTTTTATAATTGAGAGTTAAATTTTGAGGGGAAGACACCTCTCTAGAGTCTTAAGAACTGGGGCTCTTCTTTGAAGAGTTAGATAAAATTAAAACAGAGAAGCGCGATCCAAGAGGGCTGCCTCCAGCATCTGGAGTGAACAACTCTTTTCCTCAGTCTTTTCATTTGTCTTTTATCCCTATTGATTAATTTATTGCACAACTCTTTTGCTATTGAGACGTGAAAGAGATGTCTCAACTAAACCATAAAACCACACACTCGCAGAACAATTCAAAAGGTATAATAAAGGACATGATCAGGGAGAAGTAGAGGTCGACAAGTTCAAAAAGAAGGGGAAATCGTTTGGGATCAAGATCTGTTGGGATTGTATACTGAAATCATATATGATTAAGTATTTTGTACACTGGTCTTTATATATATTGCTACAACAATGCTCGCTGTCTGATTAAACAAACATACAACGAACCATAATATCTTATTATCTCACCTATAGGGATGACCATATGGTGTGTAGGAGATCACGGAGGATCATATGAGTCGTTTGACCTAGCGAGATATGAACAGTATCACAGCTGAGACAGTCCCTGGATAGGCTGTCGGTCTAAGCTGCGGCACATCGGTTCATAAGTGGGCTTATCCTAGCTACTTGATGTGTCGGTACATGGTTATGTATTGATGGGATCAACAGTGGGATGTGTCATTGTCATTGACATATGAATGAGCCAGATCCCTAACATACTTCCTATGATCTTAAACCTAACTGAAGGATAAGGGGCACACACAGATTGACCACACTTTGATTTACCATGGTGGCGAGTCTTACATGTACTCTTATACTCGTATTTTGGGTGTTGGCAATTTGTGTGTGGCCTGCTTAGGCTGGACGTTTAGGTAAGCATATCCATTTCAGGATGGTGGCATTCCCTGAGGAGCTCTCAAGGTTCATTATGCTAAACCCTGCAGGTTGAATTATTTAATTCATGCATAAGTGAAAAGGAGTGAGTGGTATTACTCAGGAAATAAGAGATTAATTAATTGTGGCTGATTGTCATAAGCCAAATTAATTAATGAATGTCTAAAACCTTAAATATGTGGATCATGTTTGTTTGGTGCAACCCGTTCCTAATAACGTGGTAATATAGAGGCGAGCTAGCATTGTTACAAATGTGAAGGTTAAAATAATGTTTTATTAATTAATTATATTCTGGGTTGAACAAGGAAGGATTAATTAATAAAGAGGGCCCACTTTATTATTTGCATCTGGTCCCTGGTCTGGCCCATGAACTGCTCAAGCCCATTAGGGTTAGGGTTTCTCAAAACCTTAACACTATATATAGGCCTTCTCTCTATCAGATCAAGTTAGACTTTTCAGTACATTGAGAGAGACGGCGGCGGCGATCCGGAAGGGAGAGACTGATCGATTTCTGCAGATCTTGGATCCAACTTGGTAGATAATCCTCACCATATTTCCAAGGAGCTAGGGAACAGATCAGAAGATCAGATCTGTAGGAACAACTGTTCATCGCCGGCGTTCATATTCAGATCCAGATCTATTTCATTGTTATTGACTCCGATCTAGATCTGTAGATCAAACAGTGAAATCAGGTATTCTCCGATCTAGATCTCTATCTTGGATGAATTAAATTTAAATTGTCGTGGATGTTTTTGTTCTCGTGGCCTTCTCATTTTTGGATCTGTTTATCACCACGAGAAAATCTGTGGTTAGATTTGATAGGAAATCATGTAATAGATCTAAATCTATTTTTTTGTATATTTTTTTTCAAATCTGTAAAATTGGATCCGGAAGAGAACGAGATTCGAAGAACGAAGAACAGAGAAGGCGACATGGATTAGGGTTCAGCCCCTTCACCCACCAGATCTCGCCGGCGGCTACCGGCGACCACGGCGGCGGCAACGGGTGGCGGCGGCGGGCAGGCTCTCTGCCTGCGGCTGGGCTGTACCCTAGGGCTCGCTGCTGCAGCTGCTCGTGTTTCCAGCGAGAGTGGAAGGGTCCGGCAGGTGCAGGCAGCTAGGGTTCCGCTGCGGGGAGCGATTGCAGGCCGGCGGCGGCGCGCGGGCTCGCCTGTCGCGTGCGTGCAAACACGACCTATGCAGCCCTCTCGATTTTTCTGCTGTGGTCCTCGTCGGCGACCCTCACAAGTCCGATAACAGTAAGCAACGCATCACGGGTCTCTGGCGATGCTCGTCGTGGTGGTGGTGTTCGCGCAGGGTAGTGGTGGACGACGAAGCAGCTGGCCGCGCGCGGCGATTCTGTTGCTGCGTGTGTGCTCCGGTGCTCGCTGCAGCTGCTGCTGTTTCACGCACAGGCGTGAGCTGCCGGTGGTGTGTGTGACAGACGATGATGGCTTGGCAGCGGGCGAGACCGGCGGCGAAGGCTGGCGACATGCTCCGGTAGTGGCGGCGCCGGAAAGACGGCGGCGGGGCTGAAACCTAGGGGTGGCGGCTTGTTGGAAACTAGGGTTTCCAAGCCCGGGCTGGAAATCAGGCTTCTCAGCCCGGAGGCGGCCTGCGGTACTGAAAATTAGGGTTTGGCTGCAGTTTGGGCCAGAAACCCTAATTTGAAGCCTAGTTGCTGTTAAAGCAATTCAAATCAGATTTCAAGACCAACGGAGGTCCAGTTTGAAGATCTGTACTGAAATAAATCTTGTAATAGATTAGATTTAATTTATTTCCATGTAATCGCATCTGAGGGGCCCCAAGAATTTTTTATTTTTATTTATTCTCGTATTGATTTGATTTATTATGTGCGCACTAGTAAATAATATGAAGCATGATTATTTGCTTTAATTATTTACTATTATAAGCATGTTGCAATTTAATTTTTGAGCATGTCTTATGTGAATTATTTTATGTTTTAAATTGTGTCTATAAATTCCGAGATCATATTAATTTATGATGGAATTTTGGGTGTGACATAATTTATGGAAACATAAAATAATGTGTGCGCATGAAACCTTTAGAATTAAAATACTAAGCTGGATTTTGGTTCTTCTCAAACTAAAATCATTAGACCTCCACAAATACAACCTCTTATTGGAAGTAAGGTGTTTCGAAGCGTAAACATCTACTTAGTAGCTTGCGTTAGAAATAACTTACCAGTTCTAATGCGATGAGGTTTCTAAATAAAACATTTAGTTTGAGATGAGAAGTGGGAGCCTCTGAGCAAACGTCTACTTAGTAGCTTGCATTGAGACAACTTCCACAAGTCTCTAAGATTAATCTAAATGAGATAACGAAGGACGTAAAGGGCATGCAGTATGGGTCGAGTACGTATGCCAAATCGCCTTTTATCATCCGGAGTTAGGATTGTGGTTTATTTTGGCTTAGATGTTGCCTGGAGTATAACTCATTTGTGATGTCCCTGCTCCGGATAGGTGAACATTGACTTAGTATCTCCAATATTAATTTCTTTTGCTGGCGGATACCTGGCATGGAGAGAAATTAAAGGATCTTTATGGTCTAGTTGAGCATTTACCGTAAACGTCTACTTAGTAGCTTGCGGTGAATTAGCTTGGGCAATTGGAGGAAGCAAATTGCATTGTTTTATCTAAAGGTTCTATGCATATTTGTTTCAATTGTTCGTAGTATGTGCTTACTTTAATTCGCTTATTTTGTTTTCAGATATGTCTATTATTGCATCGCTCATCAATTCAATCGTACACAATTCCTTAACTGGTCCGAATTTTCCTGGATGGAAAAGTGACATTGTTAAGCTCTTGGATTCATTTGGACATTTGTTTGTTCTGCAAACTCCTTGTCCGAGTTCACCGACTCATACATCTTCCGATGAGGAGCGTGCACAATATCACATGTGGATGTGGTCGAATGGCATGGCCAGACAATATATCTTAGTTGGCATGTCAGATACACTGCGTCCTCGTTATAGTGATGTATGACTTGCGCATGACATTATGCAACGTCTTGACGTAGCATATGGCGGACTCGATGGACATTCTAGATCCAGTCTTATCAAGTGTATTGTAATACAGAAAATGGGTCAGAACTGTTCGGTACGTGAACATGTGGAATCACTCATCCAGCTCATAGATGAGTACACATTAATGGGTGGTCAAATTGACAATGATGTCAAAATTGACTTGATACTCAACACATTACCGAAGTCATTTGATGACTTCAGAATTTCTGTTGGGAAAAACAAGAGTGAGTATATTGTTCACAGTCTCCTGAAGGATCTTGTATCAACAGAAGCTTCTTCAGTCTTTTCTGTGAGTCACTCTGATTTTCTTCCGAGTCGAAAGAGTGATGTCAAAGAAAAGAGGAATGAAGGAAGCAGTGGGAGTAGTCTTGCCTTATCTTTTCATTCCAGATCTCTTGCTGAAAGTTCTTCTAAATCATGTCGTAATGACATGAAGAAGAAGAATAGTAAAGGAGAGAACAAAGGAAAGAAAGATAACAAGAAGGACAAATGTTTCAAGTGTGGCAAGAAGGGTCACTGGAAAGTAAATTGTCCAAGTTTGATAACTAAAGGACAAGGTACGTCATCTTTTGCATTGTTTGTTGAAACATGTTTAGTATCGGTTTTCTACTCCTTAGTGGGTAGTGGTAACTGAGGTCACTAATTGTGTTTGCTACACTTTGCAGAGAATCAAGCTTAAGGCTTGAAGATGGCGGGATTACCATCTCCAAGATTGATGCTAGAAGTTGCTACTTCAGCTGATGGAGATTTTACTTTGAGTTTATGTTAAAAACTCTGTTTTAATTCAAGTTTCTGAAGAGATGTTTTGGTTTTGATAAACATATTTTTTCATATATTGTAATGGATTATCAGTTATTCGATAGAGTTTATCTATCATGAATGAATAACAGTGTTTTCTATTATAGATGATTATCTCTTCATTACTTGATTACATAAACTATTAGTGTTCTAAGGTATAATTTAAAAGAATCTCTATAGAGATAGGTTACATCAGTCTAAGTAGTTTTAAATAATTCATGGAATTATGGATTCATTCCAGGCATTCCTAAGAATGGTACTTATGACAACTACTTAGAGGTGTAAGATGGTAACCAGGCCTTTTAATAGGCGATTGTATATCTATATGTTATTTCGTGTTTGCTCTAGTTTGCTGGTTTGAGTCTACTTCCGCAGTTGCCTTAACAGGCATTGATACTGTAATCATTTAAGATTTGGATATGTTTATCTAGTTCACTACAAGTCTTAGTCTCTTGCTTTAATCAAGAGCGTTCAAGACTAAGGTAGAGAATAAGTTAAACAAGACCATAAAAACATTATGGTTCATTCATAATGGTGTATCTTAAGTGATGGGTCTTACAGTATCTGGCAGAGCAAAGGGATTGCATCCCAGTTAACTACACCGATTATCCCTCAATTGGGATAGTGTAGATTAAAACGAAATAAGATTCTTTAAAAGTTTATAAGTTATGCCAGTGTTGCCAAATTTTTGTTTTGGGAACAATGCCAAAAACAATAGTATGTTAGCTTAATCTAGTGTCTTCTAGATCAGTTCCAATTACCCTAGCAGACCTTGACTCTGTCAAAAGGGCAATGATGGGTAATTCGGCTGTTAAGCTGATATAGGAAACTGATTGGTTGGAAGAAAGGTTTAAGCTAGTACTGCTTGTGGGCTATTCCAGGTAAACGAAAAAGATGGATGCTTTGTGTATCCTAGATACAAGCAAGTCATATAGGATGAAACCATGAATCCAATTGTGAGATTGTTCTCTAACGTTTTAGAGAAGACAATTCAAATCCATCAGGAAATACCCCGTGGCATATTGAGCATACCTTGGAGGGTATGGTACCAATTGCACGGTCACCTGTGTAAGGTGGTAAACCACAAATTATTGTACCATTAACTGACAACGTAAAATGAGCATCGTTGCAGTGGGAGGTTTCCTTATCAGGCTTAATAGTACTAGTTCGTGGAAACAGTCTCTGGACTTGTTCCCAGCTTAACGAACAACATCGTACTTATCCCTTAAAGCGCAACGAAACTGTTAAGACAAACGATGTGGCTTAATGACGTCAAGTCATGGATTCAGAAATGAATCAGAAAAAGGTTATGGTTGTATGTCAGGATCAGTGACTGCCAAATAGCTTACCAGCTATAGGCAGCTGATTGATATATAAGGAAGGAAATGCTCGAATGGTAACCTAGTATGTTTTCAAAGGTCTAGGTTAGTGAGCAAGGTATGTTTCACAACAAGACCTTCTCACTGGTTGCAATTATTAAACCCATTCGAATTCTTTTAACCATGACAGCACATATGAATCTAAATATCTGGAAGATAGATGACGTCATCCGTATTTTATAAACATGTACTTTGATAAAAGGTGACGACATCTGCATGCAACAACCAGATAAGTTATGTGCAGCATCATGTCTCGAAGCTAAGGTACTTCAAGTATGAACTTAAAGGAGCTTCAAGGTTATGTAACAGACATTTCGATATTGTCTATCGAGAATGAAAGTTTCATGTACCAGTTGTGTGTCAGCAGAAGCGTGGTTTTCTTTGCACATTATGCAGATAACATTTTCACATTCGAAAACGGTGTGGAGACATTGTCAGGCATAACGGATGGTTATCCGAACAGTTTCAGAAGTAGGACTTATGAGATTCTGGAACATCTTTTGAATTAAAGTCTTGTGTTGTCACAAGAAAAGGATGTTCAGGTATCTCAAGTCGCTTAAATTGATTCTGTGATGAGTCGTTATAGCATGAAAGATCGTTGTCTTTCTATATGCAGATGAACGGATTCAGATATCAGTAATGCTATAAGCAAGTTAAACAGATATAAATTTAACTCAGGACAAGCACATTGGTTTACAAATGTGCCATACGAGTTGAATGGCATCGGATATCCAGGAGGATCATAAGGAAAGGAAATCGACCTCTAACTATGTGTTGGCCTTGGAGGAGGAGTTATAGGAATCTAACACAGAAGTGTGTTGCGGATTCCGGTATCAAGGCTGAGTTTTTGTCAACTTCATTAACTTTGCAAGAAGTAGTATAACTCCGGTGTAATCCTCTAGAGGTGTGTATTCTGAGTTTGCCTAATAAAATCACAAGTAATTGTGATTGTGTTGGTGCAATGACAAACTCAAGAGAACCCAAGACTCACGAGGTGGAGAAACACATAGGATGTGTGATATCACATCATACGAGAAATCGTGACAAGAGGTGACATGAATGCAGGGGGAGTGATTGACAGTATAGACACACTTAATACTTTGATAAAGCAATGATATTATGCTTTAAGTATAAGTGGGAGATTGTTGGGATTGTATACTAAAAGCATATATGATTAAGTGTTTTGTACACTGTCTTCATATATATTGCTACAACAATGCTCGCTGCCTGATTAAACAAACATACAACGAACCATAATATCTTATTATCTTGCCTATAGGGATGACCATATGGTGTGTAGGAGATCATGTAGGGTTTTTTCGTGAACCGAATCACCAAAACCAAACTGAACCGGATCGATCTATGGATATTGCTCATAATTAAAATTCTCAAAACCCTAGCATGCTCCTATGAATTTAATACAAAGAATTGTGGATTGAGGAATTACTGTTATTCCGTCGAGTCTGAACCGATCTTTTGCGTTTGAATTCCAAATCTCAATTCAACCACGCGATTCGATTTAATATGCGGAAACAGAAATTAGATATCTAATTTCTAGATTAAAATCGAAAAAGAAATAGAGAAGAGAAGAAAAATCTATTCTCTAGATTAGATCTTCAGGGCTGTGTCCCAATGTTGTTCAGATCTACTACTGGTGAGGACTCCGTAGATCTGTATTCTGAGCAGGACCAGAATCGAAATTCTCCTCCTTTCACTCCCAAAAACGGTGCCCCTCTCTCTCTCTAGGTTTAGTGTGTTTCAACTGTGTTATGACTTATGAGAGAGAGTTGTCTATTTATAGACCTAGGGTTGGAAACCCTAATGGGCCATTTTGGGCTCAATTCAGCATATTTAATTGGGCCAGTCCTGGGACCTAATGCAAATAATAAAGTGGGCCTATAAATTAATTAATTCTCATGTCCACAACCCAGGACACAATTAATTAATCAATATTAATTCTTTTTCACCACAGAATTAATACTGACCTACCCCTTTATTACCACGTTATGAGAACGGGTTGCATTAATTGAGAATCCCCATATTTAAGGTTACCGGACATCCATTAATTAATCGGAGCCTCTGACAAGCTCTAACTACAATTAATTAATATCTTATAATTCCTGAGTAGTACCACTCAAACCTTATCACTCGTGCCTGAACTTAATCAGCCTGCAGGACTTTGGCACGATGAATGTTATTGAGCTCCTCAGGGAATGTCCCCATCCTATTACTCGGATATGGTTACCTAAGTCCAGTCTCAGGCGGTACTACACGAACTGCTGTTACCCAAGATGCGGATATACGAGCACGTTACTTAGGCTCTCCACCATGGCTAGTCAAAGCAACAGTCAACCCGTGCAAACCCCTGAACCTTCGTTAGGGTTTGGACTCAATCAATATAACGAGATCTTGTATTCGCTGATGTCAGACAAACGAATATATCTCACTGCGGTCCATCAATACGCCACCTATGCGTACCAGCATGTCAAGTAACCAAGACAGACTACTTATTCCGACAATGCCGCAGCCATCCGGATAGACGTATCCTCATACGCTGTCTCGGTTGTGATCAGGTTTATGTCTCACTAGTTCAAGTGATCATACTGTCTTCTGCGATCTACAACACGCCGTATGATCGTCCCTATCGGTGAGACAAGAGGATACCATTGTTCATACATGTACGATTGTTAACAGATAGGAGAAATAAACCGTTGTATACTCATTGTAATAAATTCTTTCAGTATACAAAACCCATCAATCTCCCACTTATACTCAAAGCATAACTAAGCTATTACAGAGTATATAGTCTGTCTATCTAGTCTGCTGTCACTTTAACCACTATCAGTGGTCGGCATCCACCTCAGACCCAGCTCATGAATATGTCTTTCGTAAACTTTCTACGGCAAGCTCTTTGTAAACTGATAAGCAAGATTGTCAGCTGTGTCAATCTTCTTAATCAGCACATCGCCCCTCGATACGATTTCTTGTATGATATGGTACTTTCTCTCTATGTGTTTTCTTGCCCTGTGAGACCGCGGTTCCTTTGAGTTTGCCACTGCACCAGAGTTATCACAATAAATTGTGATGCTCCTCGGCAAACTCGGGATCACGCCCAACTCTAAAAGGTAGTTCCAGAGCTACACCCCCTCTTTCGAAGCGGCGACATATTCCGCCTCCATGGTGGAGTCAGCAATGCATTTCTGCTTTGAGCTCCTCCAAGATACAGCTCCACCTCCCAGGGTAAACACATATCCTGAGGTCGATTTCTTCTCATCCTGGTCCCCTTGGAAATCCGAGTCTGTATAACCCACAGGGCACAAATCCTCACTTTGATAAACTAGGCAGAAATTCCTAGTTCTCTTCAAATATTTGAGGATATGCTTTACAGCAGTCCAGTGCGCCTGTCCAGGGTTAGACTGATATCTTGCTACCATGCCAACGGCATAAAAGATATCTGGCCTGGTACACAGCATCGCATACACGAGACTACTCACAGCCGAAGCGTATGGTACAAGACTCATCTCGTCTTTCTCCCGCTGTGTCTGAGGACACTACCCACCAGAAAGACGAACGCCGTGTCTGAAAGGTAGCAAGCCTTTCTTGGCGAGTTGCATGCTAAACCGGGCTATCACAGTATCCACATAGGATGCCTGGGATAAGCTCAACATTCTTCTCTTACGATCTCGTAAGACCTTAATCCCAAGAATGTAGCCAGCTTCTCCCAGATCCTTCATTTGGAACTGTTCGGATAACCAAACCTTAATTTCGGACATCACTCTCTCTTTGTTTCCAAATAGGAGTATGTCATCAACGTATAGTGCAAGGAAGACCACGCTCCCACTGACACAAATTCGGTAAACACAACTTTCATTTTCCAACTGTGCAAATCCATAGGATTTAATCACATCGTTGAAACGTAAGTTCCACGACCTTGAAGCCTGCTTAAGTCCATACAAGCACTTCCTAAGCTTCCAGACAAGATGTTCTTCGCCCTTGCTTATATAACCCTCGGGTTGCTGCATGTAGATGTCCCTACCTTCTTCAAGGTAACCGTTTAGAAAAGCGGTTTTGACATCCATTTGTCAGATCTCGAGGTCCATATGCGCAGCTATGGCAAGGAGTATCCAGATGGATTTGAGCATGGCTACGGGTGAAAGGTTTCGTCATAGTCAATGCCCTCTTTCTGACTATAACCCTTTGCCACCAGCCTGACTTTAAAAGTCGTGATCTTTCCATACGCCCCTTTCCTTTCTTTCTTTTGTATACCCATTTGCACCCTATGGCCCTAAAGCCATCCGGCAAATCAGTTTTTTGGTATACATCCATAGCAGTTATGGATTCAATTTCAGAATCCATGGCGACACGCCATTTGGCAACATCCTTGTCCTGCACTGCCTCTTCGTAAGTCAGTGGGTCAGAGTCCTCATGTCCGTCTTCCGGGCTCAAGTCCGAAGACTCACCCACGAACATGTACCTTTCCGGCTGGAAAATAACTCTCCCACTACGACGTAGCATCGGTGTCGTGTCAGTAGTAGGTGCAGTGACTTGTGGTCCTGCACCTTGCACTGAAGAACGTGTCTGTGGTGTTGTACCTCTCACAGGAGTACCCACATCTACACGATCCCCTTCCCTTGGAATTGCATTCTCATTCTCAATTTCTTGAAGAACGATATCACTCCTTGACCTGTGATTACTCACATACTCGTCCTCCAAGAATCTAGCGTTGGTGCTAACAACGACTCTTTGACTCTCAGGACAGTAAAAGTAACCACCTTTCGTTTGCCTGGGATACCCTATCAACAGCATTACTTTTGACATGCTTTCTTACTTATCAGGTTCCTTCGACAGTACGTGTGCCGGACAGCCCCATACTCTAAACTTGCACAAACTAGGTTTGTGACCAAGGAAGAGCTCAGAAGGTGTCTTAGGAACTGATTTAGAAGGCACCACATTTAGCACGTAAGCTGCTATTTCCAATGCGTAGCCCCAAAACGAAATTGGTAAGTTTGCATAACTCATCATTGATCTTACCATCTCTAGAAGAGTCCTATTTCTTCTTTCAGCTACACCGTTTTGATGGGGAGTACCCGGTGCAGTCCACTGGGATGTAATCCCATTTTCTGACAAATATTGTAGGAACTCGTTACCGAGGTATTCGCCACCGCGGTCAGATCGCAGCGACTTGATAGTTTTCCCGACCTTCTTTTCTACCTCAGCCTTGAACTCTTTGAATTTTTCAAAGCATTCAGACTTGTAGCGAAGCAGGTAAACGTATCCGTACCTTGAGTAATCGTCAATGAAAGTGACGAAGTACTCGTACCCTCCACGATCCTGCGTGGACATCGGCCCACATAAGTCAGAATGGATCAATTCCAACACTTCCTTTGCTCGAGACTGACTAGCCTTGAAAGGCCTAGTTGACATCTTACCCTCGATGCAGGATTCGCAGACTTGATAAGGTACAGCCCGGACTAGGTCCAATGTACCGTCATCTGCAAGTCTCTGAATCCGCTTCAAGCTGATGTGACCCAGTCTCAAGTGCCAGAGATATGTAAGATCCTCATCAGAAGAAGTAAGTTTTCTCTTCCTATGATTATCAATTACGGATGAATTATATGCAATACTTGAGGACAGATTTGATCAAAGCAACATAGAGATTGTAAATCAACATACCATAATGGACAACATTGTTATTACCAATGATAAAATCATAAATAACAAATATCCATAAAAGTTGATGAAAATTGTCCTGCCGATAAACCACGGCCCACAAATAAATTCTCAAATGTACTTTAATTTATCAAAATATAAGGAAAAGAAAACTCCATGAAGCTCCGTCATAAAACGTTGCCTTCATCCAGTTTGGTATCTTCTTGCCATCACTCACCAGCCTTGTCAGCACGGTCCCCTGCAAAGTACAACAACATGATCAACAAGTTAGTGCTTACAGCTCTAGAAGAGCAACAACTAACTCTAATCATGCTTACAGTTATACATGCAAAATGGCACACCTTGTCTAGCTTTGTTGGCTTGAAAATCTTTCCTCCAGTGTCCTTTCTTACCACACCTGAAGCACCTGTCCCTTTCAGTCGCCAACTTAGGCTTTTTCCCAGCCCCCACCATCCTTTACAGGTGTCTTCTTGGCCCACTTCTTAATCCCTTTCTTCTGCTTCATACTTTTCGGTACAGCAGAGAGATTACCAGAAGTGGCCAAGGCAACCTTCTGAGGGTTCATGACCGATTCCGCTGCCATCAAGTCATTGAGCAACTCATTTAGAGTATACTCTTTCTTGTTCATGACAACATTCAGCCTAAAACTCTCAAAGGACTTGGGTAGAGAGTTCAGTATGATATCGACCTTAGCCTCAGTGTCGATACCTCCACCATGCATAGTTAGTTCATCCATGAGGTGAGTCATGGTAACTACGTGCTCTCTCACTGAGGTGCCATCAGTCATTTTCTTACTCACGATTTCTTTCATGAGATTGAACCTGACAGCTCTATCAGTTTCCCCATAGGTCGCCGTCAGACTTAACATGATGTCATAGGCATCCCTATGGTGCTGATGTTGCTGCTGCAAGACTTTCGACATAGTGTTCATCATATAGCACTTGACTACAATGTTCGATTTCTCCCACTTGTTATAATAGTCTACTTCCTCTTGAGAGGACTCAGCAGTTGGTACTATGGGACGAAGTACTTGCAGAACGAACATATGTTCTTCTGCAATCAGGAGGTACTCGAGATTGCGTTTCCATTCCAGGAAGTTTGGACCAGTTAGAGTGTTTTGTGCGAGAATGTTGATCACATTAGACATAGACATATCTGAGACAATAAAGAATCTTAAATAAGAACATACATGTTGAACTTCGAAAACAAATGCATTGAAAACCTTTTAATAAATCAAATACAAATGTTTTCCACTAATTGCCCAAGAGTTCCCACCGCAAGCTACACTCTTAGACGTTTACGGTGTCACCCTCAACCAGAACTGCGGGTTTTAAGCCCCAATCCATTTAATTTCACTACCATGTCAGGATGCTTTTGACACTAGAAATTAATAATTAGTGAAAACCTTAGACCAATCCATCTCTCAAGAATAGGGATGCAATTCTTGCATTATATTCTAAGATGCTTCTAAGCAATTAACTACAAATTTAACTCTGGCCAAAAGAGATAGTTTAGCATGGCACGTAACCATACCGCACAGCCCTTAAAGCTTTTGTTATCTATAATTTAAATCAATCCTAGAATACTTGTGAAAGAGGTCTACGCAAGCTACACTCGTAGACGTTTACGCAAAGCCCTCCCACTATTCACATGATTTAAATTGTTTGTCTAGAAATTCCAACAACCGTACCCATGCACCTCCGGGAACTAACAAGCTACACTCGTAGATGTTTACTAGAACGAGAGATACACTTACAGCCTAGGACCGCTTTGTGGAGGTCTATTGATTTTAATTAAAAAATCTGCTTAGTATTTTTCTTTTAAAAGGTTTCTTTATGCGCACACATAATTTCTTTGTCATTATATTTTCCAAATTTTTGCATGTAATTAAACAAGCCCAAAAATTCCCAAAATATAATCCAACAAAAGAAATTAATCACATAAGCATGCTTGAAAAGCTGTAAATAATAAAAGCGATAAATCATGCTTTTCCTATTATCTACACATGCTTAATTGCGCACATAAATAAATCACATATCATACGAGGATAATTAAGGCAAACAAAAATTCCTCGTGGCTCCACAAAATAGAAAATAATATCTATCTATTACAAATTTGAATTTTGAATTAATTTGGATAAATCCAAATCTTTTCAAATCTTTCAAATCTTCAAGGGCCTTCAAATCTGGATACACCAAATCTTTTGGATTTTTAGGCCTTTGTGATCTGATGAATTGCCCTAACCCTAATGCAAACCCTAGGGTTTACACAGGATTGCACAAACCACCTAAACACAAGCCACCGCGATGGGACACCAGCAGCCGACGACAGCCGAAGCTGCCGCCGGCCGCTGCCACGCCCAGCGCCACCGCGCGCGCTCGCCCAGCGGGCTCGCGCACGCGCGCGCACCCCGCGCCTGCCGCCGCACCATGCTGCGCCCGCGCGCCTTCCCCGTGCGCGCGCAGGCCGCACGCCCTCGGCCGCGCGCCTGCCGCCCCGCGTGCCGTCGTCCGCTGTCGTCTTCGTCGGCCCTTCGTCGGCTCCGTCTTTGTTCTTCGTCCTCGACCTGTCCAAATTAAATTTAAAAAATTACAGAAAATTCTTCTATTACAATTTTTCAAATCTACACTAATCACGGATTTTCTCGTGATTTTACAAAAACAATTTAGCCCTACACAGATAAACCACCGCGGGCTGAATCAATGGGTTGCCACGAGGAACAAAAACCAAACATCCACAAAACAATAAATTTATACATGCATATCAAATTTAATTATGAACAACAGAGCCATAAATCAGAAACCTCGCTCTGATACCAATTGTAGGGTTTTTCCGTGAACCGAATCACCAAAACCAAACTGAACCGGATCGATCTATGGATATTGCTCATAATTAAAATTCTCAAAACCCTAGCATGCTCCTATGAATTTAATACAAAGAATTGTGGATTGAGGAATTACCGTTATTCCGTCGAGTCTAAACCGATCTTTCGCGTTTGAATTCCAAATCTCAATTCAACCACGCGATCCGATTTAATCTGCGGAAATAGAAATTAGAGATCTAATTTCTAGATTAAAATCGAAAAAGAAATAGAGAAGAGAAGAAAAATCTGTTCTCCAGATTAGATCTTCAGGGCTGTGTCCCAATGTTGTTCAGATCTACTACTGGTGAGGACTCCGTAGATCTGTATTCTGAGCAGGACCAGAATCAAAATTCTCCTCCTTTCACTCCCAAAAATGGCGCCCCTCTCTCTCTCTAGGTTTAGTGTGTTTCAACTGTGTTATGACTTATGAGAGAGAGTTGTTTATTTATAGACCTAGGGTTGGAAACCCTAATGGGCCATTTTGGGCTCAATTCAGCATATTTAATTGGGCCAGTCCTGGGACCTAATGCAAATAATAAAGTGGGCCTATAAATTAATTAATTCCCATGTCCACAACCCAGGACACAATTAATTAATTAATATTAATTCTTTTTCACCACAAAATTAATACTGACCTACCCCTTTATTACCACGTTATGAGAACGGGTTGCATTAATTGGGAATCCCCATATTTAAGGTTACCGGACATCCATTAATTAATCGGAGCCTCTGACAAGCTCTAACTAGAATTAATTAATATCTTATAATTCCTGAGTAGTACCACTCAAACCTTATCACTCGTGCCTGAACTTAATCAGCCTGCAGGACTTTGGCACGATGAATGTTATTGAGCTCCTCAGGGAATATCCCCATCCTATTACTCAGATATGGTTACCTAAGTCCAGTCTCAGGCGGTACTACACGAACTGCTGTTACCCAAGATGCGGATATACGAGCACGTTACTTAAGCTCTCCACCATTGCAAGTCAAAGCAACAGTCAACCCGTGCAAACCCCTGAACCTTCGTTAGGGTTTGGACTCAATCAATATAACGAGATCTTGTATTCGCTGATGTCAGATAGATGAATATATCTCACTGCGGTCCATCAATACGCCACCTCTGCGTACCAGCATGTCAAGTAACCAAGACAGACTACTTATTCCGACAATGCCGCAGCCATCCGGACAGACGTATCCTCATACGCTGTCTCGGCTGTGATCAGGTTTATGTCTCACTAGGTCAAGTGATCATACTGTCTTCTGCGATCTACAACACGCCGTATGATCGTCCCTATCGGTGAGACAAGAGGATACCATTGTTCATACATGTACGATTGTTAACAGATAGGAGAAATAAACTGTTGTATACTCATTGTAATAAATGCTTTCAGTATACAAAACCCATCAGATCACAGAGGATCATATGAGTCGTTTGACCTAGCGAGATATAAACAGTATCAAAGCTGAGACAGTCCCTGGATAGGCTGTCGGTCTAAGTTGCGGCACATCGATTCATAAGTGGGCTTATCCTAGCTACTTGATGTGTCGGTACATGGTTATGTATTGATGGGATCAACAGTGGGATGTGCCATTCTCATTGACATATGAATGAGCCAGATCCCTAACATACTTCCTATGATCTTAAACCTAACTGAAGGATAAGGGGCACACACAGATTGACCACACTTTGATTTACCATGGTGGCGAGTCTTACATGTACTCTTATACCCGTATTTTGGGTGTTGGCAATTTGTGTGTGGCCTGCTTAGGCTGGACGTTTAGGTAAGCATATCCGTTTCAGGATGGTGACATTCCCTGAGGAGCTCACAAGGTTCATTATGCTAAACCCTGCAGGTTGAATTATTTAATTCAGGCATAAGTGAAAAGGAGTGAGTGGTATTACTCAGGAAATAAGAGATTAATTAATTGTGGCTGATTGTCATAAGCCAAATTAATTAATGAATGTCTAAAACCTTAAAAATGTGGATCATGTTAGTTTGGTGCAACCCGTTCCTAATAACGTGGTAATATAGGGGCGAGCCAGCATTGTTACCGTGGTGAAGGTTAAAATAATGTTTTATTAATTAATTATGTTCTGGGTTGAACAAGGAAGGATTAATTAATAAAGAGGGCCCACTTTATTATTTGCATCTGGTCCCTGGTCTGGCCCATGAACTGCTCAAGCCCATTGGGGTTAGGGTTTCTCAAAACCCTAACACTATATATAGACCTTTTCTCTATCAGATCAAGTTAGACTTTTCAGTACATTGAGAGAGACGGCGGCGGCGATCCGGAAGGGAGAGACTGATCGATTTCTCCAGATCTCGGATCCAACTTGGTAGATAATCCTCACCAGATTTCCAAGGAGCAAGGGAACAGATCAGAAGATCAGATCTGTAGGAACAACTATTCATCGTCGGCGTTCATATTCAGATCTATTTCATCATTATTGACTCCGCCGGCGTTCATATTCACATACTCGCAGAACAATTCAAAAGGTATAATAAAGGACATGATCAGGGAGAAGTAGAGCTCGACAAGTTCAAAAAGAAGGGGAAATCGTTTGGGATCAAGATCAATATTTGAGTCTACTGATTTGGCCTCGGACGAACACAACGATATGGGAATTGCCTCTTGGACGATAAATTCTCATCCTTTTCACGTTCCATTCTTGATATATTACATAACTTTCATTAAATTTAACAATATAGTTGAATACTTAAAATTATCTCCTTGCAATTGATCCTCTAATTACAGGATAACTCAGAATTCATGAATGATACATTGGCTTCTAGATTAATAACGTCAATTTTATTACGAAATAACAACTTGGGTTCTTCTAGTTCCACTTATTACAAACATGGATTTTAACTTGATGTATGATAGAAGTTATGCCTAAGGATGTGTTTTAATTGTCGTCATTGCCATTATTTAGTTCTTAAAATGGACTTAATTAATATTGATGCATTGCTATTTTGGGACCTTTGACTGCTCGGCTTGCATTTTTGTAGGAAATTCGAAGGTGTGATGATTTTATGTCCAAATTACGACAAGGCATCACACATAACACTAACAAAATTGAACCTATTATCTAATTCTAATTTTACCTTTCCTCTTTTTTACCCTCTAAATTTCTTTCATCTACCACTTATACTTTATCACATGTAAATAGTTAAATTTAAGTAATATATTTTATTATTCGAAAGCCTTTACATGCGTTAATGTTTTTCTATCGTGCTAATTTTTTTCTCACTTCTTATTTGCATTGTTGTTTGAGCATCAAATAATCTTCGGATAAAAGAGAAATATGCCTATAGCTGTCCAACGAGAAAAATTAAAAATGGAGATAATTGCGCAAAGAAACTCGAAGACTAGGAGTTGTTCGATGAAAGAAAAAACAAGTCATTTCAAGGAAATAAAATGATGCCACGCCCTCTCATTACTTATCTTCAAGTAACACCATGTCATTGGATCTGCACTAACCTACGTCCATAAGTCACACACGGGGCTCGACATGTATTGGTACAATTATTTAAATCCTAATATTTTCAATTGCATGTTTGACTAATTTGCAGGAAATATAAAAAACACTCAGCAAACGCACCTCTCCAACTTCCTGTAACCACCCCTACCACGACCGAAAATTACGCAACTGTAACTAAAAAGGGCGGAGAAATTCAGTGCAGGTAAAAACACAATCGACTTGCCTGACGTCGAGGAAAGTCAACCTACAACAGATCGCTAAAGCGCAACCTACTACTGCACGCTCAATAGGGGATTTAACCCCATAAAAGAGTTCAAAACAGCTCGACTACAAACAAATGAATGCCCTAATTAAAACAGGGTCTATCACAACAAAGACCCCAAAAGTGAAGTGATCGTACTAGCTCGTTGCGGCTCCCAGATAGCCAAACAAATCAAACAGAGCAGACCCCAAACTATTCCATTACTTTGTCGTAGTTTTGGGCCCACGACTGCAGCCTTTTCACTGATTCTCCGGGGTCATGTGAATGATGGCAGATCACCCACAGAGGAAAATCCCCACGGCTGAAGGAATGCTCACGGGCATCTCTAAAACTTCAGGTTTATTCATGAAGAAGACCTGAAGTGTATAAATTTGAGAATAATATCCCACCTTCCAGGATTGATACTCATTGCATGATTTTGGTCATTCAGACTTCATGAGTTCTTCAGCAAGAGCCTCATGAAACCGAAGGGGCTATTGTTGTGCCCAAGATTATTTTGTCCAGATTTATAAATTAAAGCTGAATTCAGAATTGATCATTGCAGTCCAGTTAATCGAGACCCAGAAATTGAAATTGATGTGACAGCTCATTTGGATGAGACCTAGTCAAGATAAATAATTATTCAAGGAAGATTTAACCGAATAGAGAATTATTCTCAAATTATTCCTAAAATTTAGGAAAATAGTTAGATTTTTCCCTATTAATGTGCACCAAATTTCACTTATAAAGGAAGAGGAGAAATCCTGACATACCTTTTTCTTCTCTATAATTTTATGTATTAATTCACATCAATTCGATCATTTTACTTTGTAATTCTCAATTACTTCATTTCAATACAAATCCATGGGCTCCGATTTTTTAACCTCATCAATAATTATGTTTGTATTATTTTCAACTTGCAGCAGAATGCTCCATTTTTCGAATCTAGCTAGGGGTTGCTAAAAAACTCGAGAACCACAGCTATCTAAAATTTAAATACAAGACACAATAATTTTACGTGGTTCAATCCAAGTAAATGTATGTCCACGGGCGGTGATAAACTGAGCTCTCCAAGATTATAGATTGAAAGAAGGAGTTTTATTGATTCAGGACCCGAAAAATAGTTTAATAGTCAATTCAGGACCCGAAAGATTAATTGTCAATTCAGGACCTGAAAGATCACAAAAATTCTCAATCTAGGACCCGAAAGATCATACAATTCTCAATCCAGGACCTCAATATCAGGTCCTGGATTGAGAATTGTTTGATCTTTCGGGTCCTGGATTGATAAATCATCTTTCGGGTCCTGGATTGACAATTTAACTATCTTTCGGGTCCTATAAATCTCATGTAGTGGTCATGGCCAAAACCAAGTATATCATAAAAAATGTATTTTATCAAAATATATTACAAACTATTAGTTTTGTTCCAAATTTATGTCGGGAGCAAAATTCTGATTGCGAGAAGTTGACGTGACTTGATGGGTGACATGTCAACATTTAAATTTATATGTCATCGTACATATATATTATAAATTATTGTCATTTTTACAAATATATTACAAGCTATTATTATTTTCTCAATTATATTGCAAACAATATATATATTTTTAAATAAATACTTAAAACAATCAAATTTATTTTAAATTTATGATGTATATTTATTTATATTTAAAATATTTAAATCATATAATTATGCTTAAAATGTTAAAATAAAAATTCTTGACAAATTAAATAAAAAAAGAAAAAAATATATGAAAAGCACTCATTTTAATTTTCTTATACTTTTGCTATGGTCTCACACCTCACTGAACAAAAGAGTTAATTTTTTGGTTTGGCAAAGTGAGATATGAGAGAAAAATAAATAGGAAATTTAAAATGTGCATTTTTTCATTTTTTTTTCTTTTTATAAAATTGTCAAATATTTTTATTTAAATATTTCTGAGTATAACTATATTTTTATTAGCATTTTAAAATACAAACAAATATATTTTCATAACAAAAAGAATAAATTTGATACTATGAGCTTTTATTTAGGATATATATAATTTAAAATACGATTACGAAAATTATAATAGTTTGTAATATATTTGCACTATGTCGTGTAATTTTAAATGGTGGTATGTCATCCAGTATGCCACGTTAATTTTCATCGCCGGAAATCGGCTCCTATCATATATCTTTTACAAAACTGGTAGTTTTTAATATATTTTGATAATATGCATATGTTGTAATATATTTGACAAAATAATAATCATTTTTAATAAAATTCATACATTTTTCCCTTTTCTGAAAATAACTTTTTCTTTGTTAGGTTGAATCTTAAATTATATAGTGGAACCGAACATAATTTTAGATCTTGATCCTCATTCATGTACACAGTAAAAGTATCATTCAAATGTACTAATATATATCTGAAAAAATAAAAACACAAACTAATATATATTTCATATAAGAAAATTTAGTCCATTATTTTGTGAGAATTTTTTTTTGCATTTTGTAAATAAATTTCATGAGGAAAATAAAAGAAAACTTTAATTATATTGATCTAAATCTATAAATATATAAATACTAATATTATTGTTGTATCAATACAAAATTACATACGACTTCAAATAATTAATAAGATTATGTAGTGAAATATATATAATCTTATTGATTATAAAATATAATATCATTTATTTATTTAGTGTTGATCGCGCATCGCGCGGGTATAAATCTAGTTTAGTACTATAACTCAATTCAATTCTCTAATTTTTAAAAATTAATTCAATTTAACTCTCACCTATAAAATTATTGTTTTACCCTAATTAGGGAGGAGAATATATTTGCTTCACTATTTTATCTTAATTTTTTAAATTATTTATTATTTTAAATAATAATTAATTTATTATTTTGTATACTCTTAACTTTTATAAATGAAAATACTTATTATGATAAGAAAAATTAAAAATAATAAATAAATTCGGTATATCATGAGCTCAAGCAAATGATCTAGTTTTTTTAGTTTTTAATTAGCCAAAGTAAGATTCATTGACTGAGCAAGTGTAGATGATTACAATAATTAAAGAAATGAGATGAGCATGAATGTGCAGATGTAACCATTTATTAATTCATACCCATATGAAATTTTATATTGTAACAATTCAGACAAGTTAGCATCACTTCACGTTTAAAAAATTGTGTATGGAGCAATAACATTCAAACAAAACTACCCAAAATATATATCCATTTGGTATGAAATCCTAATTAAAAATGATTGAATAAAATATTAAATGGTCAACTGTGACATTTTCTTCTTAAATAAATTTTTTCATATTGCGAAACATCAGGTTTATATAAGCAATAGAAACAGCTATATATATCCCATCACAGTTGATCTTTTTTTTGCTTCTTCAAAGTTGAAAAGATTAGAAATGGCAGCCTATGCAGCTCTACTTTCTCTTATGAATAACATTCAGCAGATCATGAACCATCCCCACCTTTCCACTTCTTTCCACAACAACCAAATTCAATCCCTTCTCGGAAAGGCCGGTT
>JAPKLW010004361.1:0-14079 GCA_026898455.1 Plectranthus barbatus
TTTTTGTCAGAGTCGCAGTCCGGCTTCAACTTTGCTAAAGGTATATTCCTTGAGATCCTTTGACTTGTGTTATATGTGAATCTTCATTGATTGGTGAAAAGTTCGAATGCTGATTCCTCAGCATTCTAGCAAACCTTCAACCAAATGCTAACGCTCTTTGTTTGCTAGCTTCTCTAGCAGTTTATTGATTGGATGCTGACTCCATCTTCTCTTTGTCTGCTAGGGATTCTTCAAGGCACACTAGTCTATTACAACTCGATGTTTAACTTATACAGGACTTTACAAGTTGTATTAGACTCTCTAGATTTCAGCAAATGATCGACCAAATTAAATAAGGTTTGATTCAATAAAACCTTTTACAAATAAGTCCTAAGTGAGATTTTAGGGATAATTCCCAACAATTTCCCCCTTTTGGTGCGATCAAAGCTTACTATCATTTGCTGACCATAAGTGGAAGAATGTCTGTGTTTTACAATTATATGCTATTCTATCACAGAGTTTTTCCAACTAGGTTCAAGCAACAGAAACGATTGTAGTCAAATTCCCCCTCAACAGTTGCTGGGGAACATTTCTCGATTAAATTTTTTTGCAACAAAGCAATATGCTAGAATTTCTAGCATTCATTAACTAACAATCAATCATATTCATCTATCAAAACATAATCATCATGTCCACATGCAAGTTCGTTGAGTACACCAGAAGTGTAGATCAACTAGATCACACCAGTAAAATTCAGAAGTGGACAAAGAGATTTTGTCAAAATCTGATCCAATTTTATATATGTTATTGTAGGTTTAAGTACAAATTGGATTCAGAAAGTAAAAGAAATTGACCTTGTCGTTCATGAGTCGGGCGCTGGCTTTTCTTTTTCATTGTCTGCTGATTTGATCTTCTGAATGTCCGCAAACTTCTCCATAGTAAACTTCATGAAGTTTTCCATAAGAGTTGCTCCTGTTTCTCTTTCAGCAGCCTCACGCTCCAATTCTTTGGCCATTTTCTCTTGTTCCATTGCGATCTTCTGCAATTGAAGTTCATGTTCAATTTTCTGCAGTTCTATCTTGGCTTCATGTTCCTTTCTTTGTAGCTCAAGTCTAGCTTCTAGTTCCTTTTGTTTCAATTCTTCCTTTGCTTTTTCTTCTTTCCTCTTCATTTCATGTTCCCTTGTTGCTGCTTCCTCTTTGTTTTTCTTTCTTCTTTCACGGTCAGCTTTTCTTCTTTCTTCCCCCTCTTTGATTGCAGCCAAAAGGTTTGTACCATAGGCCATAACCGTTTCTTCGACGTGAGTCTTGGTGTCTGCTATGTCTTTTCGAACAACTTCAAGACCTGCCCTGTTCTCAGAAATAGCTAACTTGCTTTCACCGACCTCTGTTCGTACATGAGATACATCGCTCCGTATCTCATCAACTTCTCTTCTCAGATGGTTGGTTGCAGCTTCTATTTTTTCATCAACGGCTTGTTGCAAATAAGAGTGGAAGGCTTCAGCTACATCGGTAGTTAATGAAAAGGGGAGCTGCACGGATGTTATGGGAGAGGCATTGAAGGAAGTAGTCATGACGAGTTCTTGACTTGTTGGAATGTTTGATGATTGTTCATGACTGATATTCGCAGCAAGATACTCTTGATAGCGTAATTCCTCGAGCAGCATCCGATGAGCTGCTACTACAACTTGTGCGACCTCATGAATAAACTGAGCTTCAGCTTTCTGAGCTTCTTCAATGATGCTCTGAATATCAATCTCTATGATGTTCTGAATATCAATGTCCAGAAGCTTAACTAACATCTTATCCGGATACTCGAGTCTCGGAGCAGCACGTTCAGTGGCTCGTGCCTTTCGTCGAGCTTGCCGACGCTCCTCTTGTTGCGATTCATATTCCAACTGTCGTTTCTCATAGGCAACATCAGCTTTTGCCTGTCGTTTGGACAATTCGACTCTAGCATCAGAGTATCCATCAGGTACGAAGGTGGACTTGGGTAATCCAGCAGTTTTTGAGAGGAAACGATGTTCTCGTATGGCTTGAAGTCTGCACATCACTTGTTTATCCGAGAATTGTTTCATCCCTGGAACTTGATCAATCCAATCAAAACACCAACGTTCTTCACATCTCCAGAAGTTTAATCCTTTAGCTGCGATACATATCATCCTCTCTTCAAAGCAGAGTTGATGCATGATATAGTCAAACTTCTTCCATCGACGGAACTCTTCTGCTAACAGACGTCCTTCAGGTATTGATCCATCTAACTCACTGTGGAAAAGATCTGCTATGGCACTCTCCATTTCAGATTCAACAAACTGCTCTATTTCTTCGGTCATAGGTCCTAAATCAGAGTTAGGTGCATCTTCGGGATGTACCTGTGCACACCATTGACTGATTCTTCGGAGTCCATAACGACGTCCTGGTAGCCCATTGAGGGGTACTCGAAGAATAGCTTCTGATCCTTTGGTTTCTTTTCTTAGGAACTTTGCATTGTAAATTTATTCACCTTCTCCATCGGAATCAGATTCAGAAATGCAAGATGATCCAGATTCAGTGATGAGAGAATCATTTTGATCTGGATGATGTACTGCAGCAGCTGGTTGCTCTATAGTAGATTGATTACTAACGAGCGTTTCAGTCGGATGTTCTTCGAGGGATGTCTGCAACGACATTTCTGCTAACGCATTTTCGTCTGGATTTTCTATCGATGTACCAGTATTAATGAGAGATCCACCTTGATCTTCAGCGTCTCGAATCTTATTAGATTCTGCATCATTTCTTCTCTGAGATTTTTCTCGGGGATAGTGAGTTTCATTGAATGCTCCCGATGCCAGTCTCCTTGTGAATTCGGTATCCGATAATTCTTCTTCTTCAATATTAATCTGCTGATCAGGTGGCTGATTGGGAATTGAATCTTCTGCTGAATCAGCCTTCCCTTTTCCTTTCTCCGCAGCTTTTTCTGCTAGATGAAGTGGATCAGCAGTCGATTCAGTTGGGGCATCCTGTATTATAGCATCTCTTGTTGTATCGGTAATGTCTTCATTTTCTGCTGGAAGTTGTTTTTCTCCAGCATCATGTCCTTCTTGCAATGATTGATTGATATGCTCCTCTGATGTCTGATCTACTAAGCTAGCATCGACTCCTCTGCTTGTACTAACTTCTCTGCTAGAACTGCCTTCTTTGCTAGCTTCTTTAGTAGCTTTCTTCTGTGCTTGGAATTCTTCAGCAGCGGATTTGACTCGTTCGAAGGTCCTATCTCTGCCTTCGAATGTCAAATTATTGATGAACTTCTGATAATCTTTCTTCTCAATTTCCTTTAGAGTGGCTATGCGCTTTCTCTTTGCTTTTCTTGTTTCCTGACGTTGCTCTTCTGCAGGTCTGAGAGACTTAGGAATGTAGTCTGGATCAGAAGTAGTGACTAAAGTAATCTGGCTAGATGTCTTCTCTGCTGGAATCTCTCTTTCAGCAATTCGAGCAGACTTGTCCTCTGCTTCTGCTTTCTCCATTACTTCCTTGTCAGGCAGCAGTTCCAATCGTCTTCTGATCTTCTTCTTGGCCTTAGTTGCAGGAGGATTTGTAGCAACTCGCTTTGGTGATTGAATTGGCATTGCCAATGTTCCAATAGTAGGTTGAGGCTGTTCTACTTCCATTGAAGTCATGATGTTGTTGATCTGATCAACTGGGAGATTACCTAACATCTCAATGTCTTCAAGATTTTTGAAGCATTGATCTGTGTCGGCAGTCTTCTTTAACACCGCTAATTCTTCTACGGTTATCGGAATGGAATGTTGGAGTCTAGGTTCTGCTAGGCTTGCCTCATCTGGTTCTTCTGGAGATGTAGGTTTAGCCTTATCCACATTTGACTTCCCTTTTAGCTTCCGAGGGTTCCTGATGTTGACTGGCTTGGGCTTGTGCCGTGTTACTGGAATGTAGTCGGTAGACAGAAGTGCAACTCCTCGATCTACTCCTGTGTTAGTAAACAGAATCTCCAACAGTTTACTAATCTTCAGCCCAAAGTTTACATTCGATGAGAATGTTCCATCTACTTCCATGTGAGTATTCTTCTTGGCATGCTCTGCCCAGCGTTCAAAAATAAATTCAGCCCAATTACCCTTAACATTGTCGTGTAATGCCATCATCACGGCATACTTCTTAGCAGAGAGCTCCGCGTACGATCCAGCATCACACTGGAGCATCTTGATTACAATCTCTGCGAGGAGTTTGTATTCCTCTGTCAGGGTGTTGATTGAGGTGTTAGCCTTAAATGTTTGCCTCTTCTCTCCTGGCTTCTTCCAAAGGTTCCACCTTCTTTCCATTTCGGCTGTATCAGTTATCTTATACTGAGAAATTTTGGCTCCATAGTTTCGAAGCCCAAAAGTGCGAGCAAGTAAATCAGCACTCACTTCTACGATATTTCCATAGACACATGTTTTGAATGATATCTGATCATCACTCATAACAGCCCTAGCATAAAATTCAGAAACCATATGCGGATGAAACTGATCAGGTTCAGCAGTGAGATACTTTACCAGCAGTTCGGAATCAAGGAGATTCAAAATCCATTTAGGAAATTGTTTGTTGGCGAGAGGCATGTACAGAATCCTGTCTTTCATAATCTGAGCCACTCGTCGCCGTTCTGCCGAATGTGTGGACAGCTTCTTCTGTCTGGCCATTGTTACTAATGTGTAGCAAGGAATGGACTCATCAATGTCCTCCTTTTTCTCAATACCGGTGAACTCGGGTGCATGTCGAACATGCAGGGGCGAGCAAGTGATTGAGGGGTAAGTAACTAATGCCGGTTGGAGGTTAACAGTCTCAAGATTCTCGGATGAATCTGTATTTTGATGTGAGGAGATGGGAGAATCTTGATTTGAGGCCATGGTTGAGTAGGGGTTTCGGAAGATTTTGAGAGGGTTTTTCAGAAATGGGGGGTGAGTGAATATCTGAAGGCAGAAATTGAAGGGATTCGAAATCTTATGAAGGTGTAGAAGATTTCGAAGTATGTGAAGAAATCAACGGCGAAGATTGAGTTCATTTTAATTTCAATCGACGGTTCGGGTTGAGAGTCAGATCGTGAGTAGAATCACGTCTTTCGGTGCTCGAGTGTGGATGACGTGGCACAGCCCCATTTGTCGCCATCATCTGAATGCATTAAATGTTTCATCAAAGCGAAACGCAAAAGTCCCACGTCTGATTTGAAAACTTCAGCAGCCGTTTGTGGTAGAGGTGAACAGATGCTACCACGTATTTCATGGTTTCATCATCATAATCTCGGCATTGCTTTTTATGCAAGATCATAATTTCTTCCAATTTGACCTTCGCAGTAATGAATTATCTCACTCTTCTTAGCGACTCTTCAGCTTCAGCAGCGAACAGTTACCAATGCCCTCTCTATAAATAGCATAATCATGCGATGTAGTTGCTACGTCTTCTTGTAACTCTTGCTCTTCTTCTCACAAATTTCATCAATACGAAAATATGGAGCAGAATCAATCTCTCTATGTTCCACGACATAGAATTCTCTGTGATGCTGGTCTATATGAGGAATACGAAGCAGATTACCACATAGCAGAGTGGGTTATGTCCAGTCTCCAAGCTTGTGGTTTGGCTAGGTTCATCTCTTTGACGCCTCATGCTTTTCAAAGAGAGCATCTATAGTTCTTCTTCCAACAGAGTCAGCCGATTGGAGACTCCATTGTAGGTGTTTTCATAAACCAATTGGTGAGGTGGACTGTTGATACTTTTGCTTCAGAGTTTGGCCTACCGAGGGGTCCAAATTCTGTGTTGGAGTGTCGCAGTAATGAGATTGCCCCAGAATGGTCTTCCTGGATGAGGTGGAGGCGATCTGCTGATCTGGACTTCTCGCCTACCCCTTCAGCATATAGACTGCTCCCTCGCTACCAAGTCCTCTTCGAGATTGTTTGTGGAATGATAGTGGGAGTGAATCCAGATGACATGATTTTCTCCCGAGAAGTTTGGAAAGCCATGATGGCGATTGACGACCGGACAGAGGTAGATTGGGCGTCGTTTGTCTTCCAGAGGGTCCGGCAAAGTGTTCAGCAGTTCCCGCGACTTCACCTTCCCTACGGGATGCCTCTGAGTTGGCTGCTTGAACAGAGATTCAGCGATCTCACTTTAGGGCCCTCGAATCTCCGAGGAATAGACTTTTATCCTTTTGTACCTTTCTCGCCCTTTGATTGAATCGTCTGTTGTAGTTGTCTTTTGATGATGTATATAAGATAATGTCGTTTTAATCTTGACAAACTTATATAAATGCATTCAATATCAATCATCTTCTTGATAGTTGCCCTGTTAATCAATTGCTTAATCACTTTGCTAAGATCATAGCAGAGCGATGGTTGGTAGCAGAGTGTCCTTCCTTTAGCAGAGATGTTAAGTCTAGCATAAAATCTATTTTTAGCATAGACCGTAATTCAGTAGCAGAGATCCTATTTGCTAGAAGAGGCCTTGTCTCTAGCAGAGACTTCAACTCTAGCATAGATCTCATTTGCTAGCAGATGCTTTATCTCTAGCAGATTTTTCATTTCTAGCAGAGATTGTATTCACTAGAGTGGGATTGACAAGTACGTTACGGTTACCCCTCAGCATTTCCATAAAGAGGCGCTTCAGAAGTTTTTCAGCCAAGCGCAAGTGGAGGGTGAATCCATCTTTGGTTTTCTGAACGACCGTTTGGTGAAATGGACTGCTGATTCCTTCGCAAGAGACTTCAGCTTACCCTAAGGAAACAGTTCTATTTTTGACTATCGCTCTGGTGATGTGGCGCCGGAGTACTCTTGTTGGAAGCGTTGGAAGAGAGGATATTGGGGCGAGTTCTCCACCACGGTGTCTCTGCTAGGTCTTCGTCCTGAGTACGGTATCCTGTATGACATCTACAACGACATAGTGAACAGAATGTATGCCGATGAGGAGTTGTCCCTCACTAAGGGTGTCTGGCAGGCGATGATGGTAGTCGATGATGGATGGCTCCATGCAAATTGGGCGAGGCTTGTGTTTGACCAGGTGAAGGATGTGGTCAACTGCTGGCCTAACACAGGGTTGCCAAATGGGATGCAGCTTAGTTGGCTGCTGGAGCAAACCTTTCCAGATCTTGCTGTTGGCCGATCAACCCTTCGTCCATCCGACTTCTTCCCAAGGGATCCCCGTACTGTGTGACGTCTACAGTTGTTAGTCTGATGTATCTCTGTTTCCTTTTTTTTGATGATGATGTATGCTCCCCTCTCTTCTCTATTTTCCATCCACTCTTTCTCCCCCTTTAATTTTAAAGGGTGTAAGTTGATCGTTCTTCCACTAATCTAATATATGAGGGGTTATCTTTCTATTATCTGCATCTTCTGTGCAAAGTCTTGAGTATGCATTTCATAGAATTGACGGGATTTTGCTAGAGAAATCCGCAATAATGATCAGAACCGTTAACATTTGTAATGAGTTGTTAACTGTTCTGCTGTGAGATAAACAAATCTTCTGCTGAATAATCATGAATTCTCTGCTGAATAAATGAGTACTTTGTTTGCTGGAAATATTCGATAAATCTTCTGAGACAAGTCGAGTGAAGTACTCAGGTTCCATAGCATCTCCATATATCGAGTACTAAATCTTCATGAAATCCAGAAAGAATGAAAACCAAATTTCATTCATCCAAGGTCTCGTCTAATTCCATAAGACCCAATTTAATGCATAATTCCTTAAATCTTGACTCTGGGAGAGGTTTTGTAAAAATATCCGCAATTTGATCTTCAGTGCATATATACTTGACATCAATGTCCTTTTTCTCCTGATGATCTCGAATGAAGTGGTGACGGATATCAATGTGCTTTGTTCTGGAGTGATGAACAGGATTTTTTGTAATACACATGGCACTGTTGTTATCGCAATATATTGGCACACATTCAGGAGTAATTCCATAATCCTGCAATTGTTGTTTTATCTAGATAATCTGTGAACAACAACTAGCAGCCGCCACATACTCTGCTTCTGTGGTCGATGTGGCAACAGAGTGCTGCTTCTTGCTAAACAAGCTTATGAGCTTGTGTCCCAGAAATTGACACGTGCCACTGGTGCTCTTCCGATCAATCTTGCATCCTCCGAAGTCTGAATCCGAGTATCCACTTAAAGAAAGGCTATTGGCTCTTGGATACCAGATTCCTAGTCCTTCCGTGCACTTCAAATAGCGAACAATCCTCTTAGCAGTATCAAAGTGTGTCTTCTTAGGATTGGCTTGATATCTTGCGCATAATCCAACAGCATAGGAGATATCAGGTCTGCTAGCAGTGAGGTATAGCAGTGACCCTATGATTCCTCGATACAGAGTAGGATTTATATCTTCTCCTTCTTTCTCAAGAGCAGCAATGCAGATTGTGCTTATAGGAATTCGTAAACTCTTAGTCTTCTCTGGACAATACTTTGCAACAAGATCACGAGTATACTTCTTCTGGTGAATGAAGATTCCCTCTCTGGACTGTTGAACTTGCAATCCAAGGAAATAAGACATTTTTCCCATCATGCTCATTTGAAAGTTGCTGGTCATGAGATCGGAGAATCTATCACATAGATCTTGGTTCTTTGACCCAAAAATTATATCGTCAACATATATTTGAACTAGCAGGATACTATCTCCATCTTTGATACGAAAGAGAGTTTGATCTATCCTCCATTTCTGAAATCCATTAGATAGCAAGAACTTAGATAAGGTTCCGTACCAGGCTCTTGGTGCTTGCTTCAGACCATACAGTGCCTTTTTGAGCCTGTAAACTTGATTGCCATGTTCAAATCCTGGAGGTTGTTCGACGTAGACTTCCTCCTTGAGCTCGCCATTAAGAAAAGCACTCTTCGCATCCATTTGCATCACATCAAACTCGTGATACGCAGCATATGCTAAAAATAGGCGAATTGCTTCCAGTCTTGCCACTGGAGCAAACGTATGCCCTCGCATTGTCTATATCCCTTGGCTACGAGTCTCGCCTTATTTCTTACAACCGTGCCAGACTCATCCTTCTTGTTTTTGAATACCCACTTAGTGCCTATCACACTTTGATGCTCTGGCCTGTCCACTAGTTCCCACACATTGTTTCGTGTGAATTCTGCAAGCTCCTCTTGCATAGCATTCACCCAATCGGGATCTAGCAGAGCCTCTTCGACTTTCTTGGGTTCTTCACTGGAAATGTAGCAAGCTAACATTGCATTGGCATTTCCTTGTCTTGTTAATAATGGATCATTAATATTTCCAAGAATTCCTTCTGGAGGATGAGCGCGTAACCAAGTAGGTCTAACTTGTGTTAGATTTTTAGCATCTGGTACTCCTTCTTGATCGTCGTTTGCTGTAATATTCCCTTTGTCATTTGTCTGGTGCTCAGCATTGGGAATGTCAGCATTTCCTTCACCATTATTTGAAACTTCTGCTATAGGATCTTTATGATTAAGAACCTCTTCGGTATGTATTTCAGCAGCTGGCACCTCAGGAGTGGGAAACTCCGCGGCTGGTAACTCAGCAGTGGGTACTTCAGCATTTAAATGTTCTGCTACAGTTTGGTCTGCTACAGCCTCCAACGGTGCAGCATTGGTTGTAACTGCATCAGCATCGTCTTTAGCATCTCTTGCGGGATCTGGGGTTTCCTCGTCGGCTTCATCGTTAATCACTTCTAGGATAGTTGATTTGGTTATGATGTGTGTAGGTTTGGCCTCAGCATGATCATTAGCATCACTGGCCTGGTCAGCAGTTTGATCCCTTGCTGCGTGCGTCTCGTTTGGATTGCAGTCATTCATAGACTTAGTCGGATCAATACTCATATTCTCGAAGGAATTTAGAAGTGTATGATCATTGATATCATTAGTCTCATGATTGCTAATCTTTTCTCCTTTATTTTCACTGCGCACTAAAGTAGACTCATCAAAAATAACATTGCATGTTATTTCCACAATGCCAGTAATCTTATTTAATACCCTATAACCTTTATGAGTGGGATGTCCATAACCAAGGAGTACACCCTCGTCAGATTTAGGTGAAAAGGTATTAAGTTTAGATTTACTATTATTGTGAATATAACATGTAGAACCAAATGCACGTAGATGAGTTATAGAGGGCTTACGACCGTGATACACTTCATAGGGAGTCTTGTTGAATCTGCTTGTGACAGCACTCCTATTCTGTGTGTAGCAGGCAGTCATGACTGCTTCACCCCAGTATTTAGCAGGAAGTTTGGAATCTGCTAACATTGATCGAACGGCTTCCTTCAGCGTCCGATTCCTTCTTTCTGCTAACCCATTCTGTTGAGGAGTCCTTGCTGTAGATTTTTCATGTGATATTCCAGCTTCAGCGCAGAAATCCATCAGCACTCCATTACAGAATTCGGTTCCATTGTCGGATCGAATTCGCTTTACAGTAACTTCTTTACTGTTTTGCTCTTTAAGAATCAATTCTGGCAAGATAAGCTTCACTTCGTCCTTTATCTTTAATAGGCGTACCCATGTGTACCTGGAGAAATCATCAACCATCACTAGTGTATATAGACGTTTACTTACAGTGGGTGGTGTGACTGGACCAAATAGATCCATATGAAGCAATTCCAGAATCCTTTGAGATGTCTCCTTTTCAGGATTTGTTTTGAAGGATGATTTGGACTGCTTTCCCTGTTGACATGATTTGCATATTCCTTCTTTGCGGAAGGTGTTATTTGGTAGACCTACAACAAGCTTATGTTTGGCAAGATAGTTAATGGTCTTGAAATTTAAGTGATTGAACCTCTTATGCCATAGCCACGTTGTCTCCTCCTTATTGAGAGCTAAAAAACAGGAGTGTTGTTGACCGCTTTGCCAATCGACAATATATAATCCACCCTTGCGGATGCCTCGTAGTTTTACTTCTCCTGAAATAGCATCAGCAATAGTACAACCAGTATTTTTAAAAGATACGATATACCCATTTTCACATAGTTGACTTATGCTGAGTAAATTATGCTTCAGGTTGGAGACGAGCGCTACGTTGACGATTCTTAAGCCGTTCCTTTCAATGCAACCTCGTCCAACAACTTCTCCTTCACTGTTGTCTCCGAACTTGACTTTTGGACCGTTGAATAATCTTCTTATGTCTGAGAACAATTCTTCATTCCCGATCATATGAGCAGAGCAACCGCTGTCCAGGACCCATTCATTTGATATGTATGTTTCCGTAGCTATGGAGTCCTATTCCTGCAAGTGAATCAAGTGAATTTAGGTACCCGTTTAGTGTCGGGTCCTGCATGATTAGCGTGGAGCATAGTTCCTTTCGGAACCCACATTTTAGTGATTTTTAAGACTTTTGTCTTGGTTTCACTATTGACCACTTTCTTGACCTTTGGCATAAAATTTCTATTTCTAGGTGAATGAATGAATTTAGCCGTCCTTGCCCTTGAAAAATAATGTGGAATGGGCTCAGGCTTTGCATAGACATTTCTTCTATGCAGTGTATTCTGCGGGTAGCTAGGTCTCACAGCATTGTACTGTGCAGGCCTTCTCTGATGAAGATTAGGATGTACTATCTTTGCGTTGAAGTTAGAACGCTCAGTACTCCTAGGATTGGTTGAGTAGTGTTTAGCGTATGCTCTAGAATTCCTCTGCTGAAGTCTATCAAATACTTGCCTATTATTCATCATTTGAGTCTTCTGCTGAGGCTTAGAGTTGCGTCCAGCATTTGTCCTTGGGATCCTCTGCTGAGGTCCATTGGATAAAGGCCTAGCAAACTCTGTCCTCTGCTGAGATCCAGCAGATGAACCATTGGCTGTCTTTGATACAGACCTCTGCTGAGCTTCAATGGGCACACTCTGCTGAGGTTTATTCTTTGTTTTAGTTAATGACTTAGCAGACAAAGTTTCAGCAGACACTACTCCTTTACCTTTTTCAGTAGAGCTATACCCTGCAGTTACAAATGAAATTGGATTCTGTATAAAAGAATTATCATTGGATTTTGACATTCTTTTTGATGATTCACATCCAAGTCCAGACCTATCAGAGTGACGTCTTTGACTACTTACAAGGGCATTGAGAGCAGCCCTGCTGGATGCATACATACAAATACAATCCTCTTTGGGTTTGATTTTTAATGCTTGATTTTCCTTTTCTAACGTCTGAAATTTTTCTGATAGATGCGAGAAATCTTCTTTTAATTTTAAAAATTCTTCACTTTCTAACCTCAGTCTCTCGACTTCCTCGGTTAAACTAGTAATGTGAAGTTTCAATGAAGTATTTTCTCCTACGATTTCATTTTTGATCTCATACATTTTTGCAAATTCTAATGATAGCTGCACTAAATAGTCTTCTTCGGAATCAAAATGTGATTCCTCCGATTTGTCTATGATTTGATTGCTAGATGAATTAGTGGACAATACCTCTGCTTCCTCAGCAGCGAGAGCTGATTCATTGGTTTCCTCAGCATCGTTGTCCGCATCAGCAAATTGATCTTCAGTGATGTCTGCCATTAGTACGAACAAGGCTTCTTCACTATCTTCTTCTTCTGATGAGCAGTAAAATTCTTCTTCATCAGCAATCTCCGTCCTGGTTAGCAACGCTTTGGTTATGGCTTTCGCAGCGCGTCTTTCGAATCGTTGTTTCAGGCGATCTCGTTCTTCCTTGCTGACCTTCGGGCAATCATGCTTCAAATGATCTGGAGAGCCACATTCAAAGCAAGTTCTAATTTTTCGCTCTATTGAGCGGTTAGATGTTGATGAGGGGATTTCTTTCGCCTCCTTTTCAGCCTTTGCTTCATTCAGCATCCTCTGCATTTTCTTCATTTGTTCTTCCAGTTCATTGATCTTTAAATCAACTGCTTGTGTACCTGCACTGGTATTTCCTTCTTTCGAGGGAGATGCTGGAGTAGGTCTTTCTGGTTTATAGAAAGATCTTTTTGTCTTGAATTTGTTGTAGTCCTTCTTAGCGAAATATGCTAAGTCCTCAGCGTTCCCAACATAATTTGAAGCGGCTTGTGCTACAGCTGTTTCATTCTTCTTCGACTGCTGTATGATAAATTCACGAGCTTTAAGTTGAGCAAATACCTCCGATGTGGTCATGCTGTTGAGATCTTTTTCACTCAGGCTTGTTACTTTTGCGAACCAGTCATCTCTTGGATATAGTTTGGAAATGATTTTATTGTTCATTTCTCCATTGTCATACTTCTTTCCAAGACTCCTTAGTTCTCCAATTATTGTGTTGAAGCGTTCCTCCATGATTTGAATGGTTTCTCCTGCACGCATAGAAAAGGATTCGTATTTATCTACAGCTACCTGTAGTTTGTTACGTCTCATTTGGTCCGTTTCCTGAGAAGATTCGCACACGTAGTCCCACATCTCCTTAGCAGTTTCAAGGTCAAGCACCTTTTCTTTCATCAGTTTCGGAAGAGAGTCAAGAATGAGTTTCTTTGCCACGT
The DNA here is from genome assembly GCA_026898455.1 of Plectranthus barbatus. Classification (NCBI taxonomy): domain Eukaryota; kingdom Viridiplantae; phylum Streptophyta; class Magnoliopsida; order Lamiales; family Lamiaceae; genus Plectranthus; species Plectranthus barbatus. Next base: position 13,387 of record JAPKLW010004361.1, read on the forward strand.
GCTCTAGTTGAGCTCTCTTTTTGTCTTCACTTGTGTATTCATCAAATGGTTTAGGAACCATTTCAGGTCTTGGAGGTCTTGGTTCTCCTCCAGCAGCATCTTCAGCACGTCCTAGTCCTATAAAAGTGTTAGCTTTCATGATCTGAATAGGACCTCTTACCAGTATGTCTGCCATCTCAGGATGTATGCTCTGAAGTTGTATGAGAGCCATCTTCTTCCAAGATGAGAAGTTCTCTCTGTCATACTCTCCAAGGGAGTGGTTCATCATTTTGTATGCTCCTTGAAAGATTTCCTGAGCTGAATAGATAAAACAGGAATAAAAGTGCAAGGAAAAAGATAGATCTGGTCTTAAAGCGACTCAGAAGCAGTCGGTTTTTCAACCTCCTGCTCTGATACCACTTGTTGGTCCCGAAATATCAGAGTCGTCGTGTTGAAAACTTAACACGAAATGCAGCGGAATAGATTAAAGTTTCTTGCACTTAATGTTGTTAACAAAATGTTTCTTAGCTCAAGTTGTTACTTAAGTTTGCTTACAGATATACTCTAGCAACTCCGTTGCTAGGTTTTAAATCAAGCTTTGAACAGTTAATTAATAAAACAGTAAACAAACACAAGATTTATAGTGGTTCGATCAAATAGATCTACGTCCACTCCTTAGCCGAATCGCTAAGAATTTCACTAGAAAAGTATACA
>JAPKLW010004361.1:14089-28168 GCA_026898455.1 Plectranthus barbatus
TTTTTGTCAGAGTCGCAGTCCGGCTTCAACTTTGCTAAAGGTATATTCCTTGAGATCCTTTGACTTGTGTTATATGTGAATCTTCATTGATTGGTGAAAAGTTCGAATGCTGATTCCTCAGCATTCTAGCAAACCTTCAACCAAATGCTAACGCTCTTTGTTTGCTAGCTTCTCTAGCAGTTTATTGATTGGATGCTGACTCCATCTTCTCTTTGTCTGCTAGGGATTCTTCAAGGCACACTAGTCTATTACAACTCGATGTTTAACTTATACAGGACTTTACAAGTTGTATTAGACTCTCTAGATTTCAGCAAATGATCGACCAAATTAAATAAGGTTTGATTCAATAAAACCTTTTACAAATAAGTCCTAAGTGAGATTTTAGGGATAATTCCCAACAATTTCCCCCTTTTGGTGCGATCAAAGCTTACTATCATTTGCTGACCATAAGTGGAAGAATGTCTGTGTTTTACAATTATATGCTATTCTATCACAGAGTTTTTCCAACTAGGTTCAAGCAACAGAAACGATTGTAGTCAAATTCCCCCTCAACAGTTGCTGGGGAACATTTCTCGATTAAATTTTTTTGCAACAAAGCAATATGCTAGAATTTCTAGCATTCATTAACTAACAATCAATCATATTCATCTATCAAAACATAATCATCATGTCCACATGCAAGTTCGTTGAGTACACCAGAAGTGTAGATCAACTAGATCACACCAGTAAAATTCAGAAGTGGACAAAGAGATTTTGTCAAAATCTGATCCAATTTTATATATGTTATTGTAGGTTTAAGTACAAATTGGATTCAGAAAGTAAAAGAAATTGACCTTGTCGTTCATGAGTCGGGCGCTGGCTTTTCTTTTTCATTGTCTGCTGATTTGATCTTCTGAATGTCCGCAAACTTCTCCATAGTAAACTTCATGAAGTTTTCCATAAGAGTTGCTCCTGTTTCTCTTTCAGCAGCCTCACGCTCCAATTCTTTGGCCATTTTCTCTTGTTCCATTGCGATCTTCTGCAATTGAAGTTCATGTTCAATTTTCTGCAGTTCTATCTTGGCTTCATGTTCCTTTCTTTGTAGCTCAAGTCTAGCTTCTAGTTCCTTTTGTTTCAATTCTTCCTTTGCTTTTTCTTCTTTCCTCTTCATTTCATGTTCCCTTGTTGCTGCTTCCTCTTTGTTTTTCTTTCTTCTTTCACGGTCAGCTTTTCTTCTTTCTTCCCCCTCTTTGATTGCAGCCAAAAGGTTTGTACCATAGGCCATAACCGTTTCTTCGACGTGAGTCTTGGTGTCTGCTATGTCTTTTCGAACAACTTCAAGACCTGCCCTGTTCTCAGAAATAGCTAACTTGCTTTCACCGACCTCTGTTCGTACATGAGATACATCGCTCCGTATCTCATCAACTTCTCTTCTCAGATGGTTGGTTGCAGCTTCTATTTTTTCATCAACGGCTTGTTGCAAATAAGAGTGGAAGGCTTCAGCTACATCGGTAGTTAATGAAAAGGGGAGCTGCACGGATGTTATGGGAGAGGCATTGAAGGAAGTAGTCATGACGAGTTCTTGACTTGTTGGAATGTTTGATGATTGTTCATGACTGATATTCGCAGCAAGATACTCTTGATAGCGTAATTCCTCGAGCAGCATCCGATGAGCTGCTACTACAACTTGTGCGACCTCATGAATAAACTGAGCTTCAGCTTTCTGAGCTTCTTCAATGATGCTCTGAATATCAATCTCTATGATGTTCTGAATATCAATGTCCAGAAGCTTAACTAACATCTTATCCGGATACTCGAGTCTCGGAGCAGCACGTTCAGTGGCTCGTGCCTTTCGTCGAGCTTGCCGACGCTCCTCTTGTTGCGATTCATATTCCAACTGTCGTTTCTCATAGGCAACATCAGCTTTTGCCTGTCGTTTGGACAATTCGACTCTAGCATCAGAGTATCCATCAGGTACGAAGGTGGACTTGGGTAATCCAGCAGTTTTTGAGAGGAAACGATGTTCTCGTATGGCTTGAAGTCTGCACATCACTTGTTTATCCGAGAATTGTTTCATCCCTGGAACTTGATCAATCCAATCAAAACACCAACGTTCTTCACATCTCCAGAAGTTTAATCCTTTAGCTGCGATACATATCATCCTCTCTTCAAAGCAGAGTTGATGCATGATATAGTCAAACTTCTTCCATCGACGGAACTCTTCTGCTAACAGACGTCCTTCAGGTATTGATCCATCTAACTCACTGTGGAAAAGATCTGCTATGGCACTCTCCATTTCAGATTCAACAAACTGCTCTATTTCTTCGGTCATAGGTCCTAAATCAGAGTTAGGTGCATCTTCGGGATGTACCTGTGCACACCATTGACTGATTCTTCGGAGTCCATAACGACGTCCTGGTAGCCCATTGAGGGGTACTCGAAGAATAGCTTCTGATCCTTTGGTTTCTTTTCTTAGGAACTTTGCATTGTAAATTTATTCACCTTCTCCATCGGAATCAGATTCAGAAATGCAAGATGATCCAGATTCAGTGATGAGAGAATCATTTTGATCTGGATGATGTACTGCAGCAGCTGGTTGCTCTATAGTAGATTGATTACTAACGAGCGTTTCAGTCGGATGTTCTTCGAGGGATGTCTGCAACGACATTTCTGCTAACGCATTTTCGTCTGGATTTTCTATCGATGTACCAGTATTAATGAGAGATCCACCTTGATCTTCAGCGTCTCGAATCTTATTAGATTCTGCATCATTTCTTCTCTGAGATTTTTCTCGGGGATAGTGAGTTTCATTGAATGCTCCCGATGCCAGTCTCCTTGTGAATTCGGTATCCGATAATTCTTCTTCTTCAATATTAATCTGCTGATCAGGTGGCTGATTGGGAATTGAATCTTCTGCTGAATCAGCCTTCCCTTTTCCTTTCTCCGCAGCTTTTTCTGCTAGATGAAGTGGATCAGCAGTCGATTCAGTTGGGGCATCCTGTATTATAGCATCTCTTGTTGTATCGGTAATGTCTTCATTTTCTGCTGGAAGTTGTTTTTCTCCAGCATCATGTCCTTCTTGCAATGATTGATTGATATGCTCCTCTGATGTCTGATCTACTAAGCTAGCATCGACTCCTCTGCTTGTACTAACTTCTCTGCTAGAACTGCCTTCTTTGCTAGCTTCTTTAGTAGCTTTCTTCTGTGCTTGGAATTCTTCAGCAGCGGATTTGACTCGTTCGAAGGTCCTATCTCTGCCTTCGAATGTCAAATTATTGATGAACTTCTGATAATCTTTCTTCTCAATTTCCTTTAGAGTGGCTATGCGCTTTCTCTTTGCTTTTCTTGTTTCCTGACGTTGCTCTTCTGCAGGTCTGAGAGACTTAGGAATGTAGTCTGGATCAGAAGTAGTGACTAAAGTAATCTGGCTAGATGTCTTCTCTGCTGGAATCTCTCTTTCAGCAATTCGAGCAGACTTGTCCTCTGCTTCTGCTTTCTCCATTACTTCCTTGTCAGGCAGCAGTTCCAATCGTCTTCTGATCTTCTTCTTGGCCTTAGTTGCAGGAGGATTTGTAGCAACTCGCTTTGGTGATTGAATTGGCATTGCCAATGTTCCAATAGTAGGTTGAGGCTGTTCTACTTCCATTGAAGTCATGATGTTGTTGATCTGATCAACTGGGAGATTACCTAACATCTCAATGTCTTCAAGATTTTTGAAGCATTGATCTGTGTCGGCAGTCTTCTTTAACACCGCTAATTCTTCTACGGTTATCGGAATGGAATGTTGGAGTCTAGGTTCTGCTAGGCTTGCCTCATCTGGTTCTTCTGGAGATGTAGGTTTAGCCTTATCCACATTTGACTTCCCTTTTAGCTTCCGAGGGTTCCTGATGTTGACTGGCTTGGGCTTGTGCCGTGTTACTGGAATGTAGTCGGTAGACAGAAGTGCAACTCCTCGATCTACTCCTGTGTTAGTAAACAGAATCTCCAACAGTTTACTAATCTTCAGCCCAAAGTTTACATTCGATGAGAATGTTCCATCTACTTCCATGTGAGTATTCTTCTTGGCATGCTCTGCCCAGCGTTCAAAAATAAATTCAGCCCAATTACCCTTAACATTGTCGTGTAATGCCATCATCACGGCATACTTCTTAGCAGAGAGCTCCGCGTACGATCCAGCATCACACTGGAGCATCTTGATTACAATCTCTGCGAGGAGTTTGTATTCCTCTGTCAGGGTGTTGATTGAGGTGTTAGCCTTAAATGTTTGCCTCTTCTCTCCTGGCTTCTTCCAAAGGTTCCACCTTCTTTCCATTTCGGCTGTATCAGTTATCTTATACTGAGAAATTTTGGCTCCATAGTTTCGAAGCCCAAAAGTGCGAGCAAGTAAATCAGCACTCACTTCTACGATATTTCCATAGACACATGTTTTGAATGATATCTGATCATCACTCATAACAGCCCTAGCATAAAATTCAGAAACCATATGCGGATGAAACTGATCAGGTTCAGCAGTGAGATACTTTACCAGCAGTTCGGAATCAAGGAGATTCAAAATCCATTTAGGAAATTGTTTGTTGGCGAGAGGCATGTACAGAATCCTGTCTTTCATAATCTGAGCCACTCGTCGCCGTTCTGCCGAATGTGTGGACAGCTTCTTCTGTCTGGCCATTGTTACTAATGTGTAGCAAGGAATGGACTCATCAATGTCCTCCTTTTTCTCAATACCGGTGAACTCGGGTGCATGTCGAACATGCAGGGGCGAGCAAGTGATTGAGGGGTAAGTAACTAATGCCGGTTGGAGGTTAACAGTCTCAAGATTCTCGGATGAATCTGTATTTTGATGTGAGGAGATGGGAGAATCTTGATTTGAGGCCATGGTTGAGTAGGGGTTTCGGAAGATTTTGAGAGGGTTTTTCAGAAATGGGGGGTGAGTGAATATCTGAAGGCAGAAATTGAAGGGATTCGAAATCTTATGAAGGTGTAGAAGATTTCGAAGTATGTGAAGAAATCAACGGCGAAGATTGAGTTCATTTTAATTTCAATCGACGGTTCGGGTTGAGAGTCAGATCGTGAGTAGAATCACGTCTTTCGGTGCTCGAGTGTGGATGACGTGGCACAGCCCCATTTGTCGCCATCATCTGAATGCATTAAATGTTTCATCAAAGCGAAACGCAAAAGTCCCACGTCTGATTTGAAAACTTCAGCAGCCGTTTGTGGTAGAGGTGAACAGATGCTACCACGTATTTCATGGTTTCATCATCATAATCTCGGCATTGCTTTTTATGCAAGATCATAATTTCTTCCAATTTGACCTTCGCAGTAATGAATTATCTCACTCTTCTTAGCGACTCTTCAGCTTCAGCAGCGAACAGTTACCAATGCCCTCTCTATAAATAGCATAATCATGCGATGTAGTTGCTACGTCTTCTTGTAACTCTTGCTCTTCTTCTCACAAATTTCATCAATACGAAAATATGGAGCAGAATCAATCTCTCTATGTTCCACGACATAGAATTCTCTGTGATGCTGGTCTATATGAGGAATACGAAGCAGATTACCACATAGCAGAGTGGGTTATGTCCAGTCTCCAAGCTTGTGGTTTGGCTAGGTTCATCTCTTTGACGCCTCATGCTTTTCAAAGAGAGCATCTATAGTTCTTCTTCCAACAGAGTCAGCCGATTGGAGACTCCATTGTAGGTGTTTTCATAAACCAATTGGTGAGGTGGACTGTTGATACTTTTGCTTCAGAGTTTGGCCTACCGAGGGGTCCAAATTCTGTGTTGGAGTGTCGCAGTAATGAGATTGCCCCAGAATGGTCTTCCTGGATGAGGTGGAGGCGATCTGCTGATCTGGACTTCTCGCCTACCCCTTCAGCATATAGACTGCTCCCTCGCTACCAAGTCCTCTTCGAGATTGTTTGTGGAATGATAGTGGGAGTGAATCCAGATGACATGATTTTCTCCCGAGAAGTTTGGAAAGCCATGATGGCGATTGACGACCGGACAGAGGTAGATTGGGCGTCGTTTGTCTTCCAGAGGGTCCGGCAAAGTGTTCAGCAGTTCCCGCGACTTCACCTTCCCTACGGGATGCCTCTGAGTTGGCTGCTTGAACAGAGATTCAGCGATCTCACTTTAGGGCCCTCGAATCTCCGAGGAATAGACTTTTATCCTTTTGTACCTTTCTCGCCCTTTGATTGAATCGTCTGTTGTAGTTGTCTTTTGATGATGTATATAAGATAATGTCGTTTTAATCTTGACAAACTTATATAAATGCATTCAATATCAATCATCTTCTTGATAGTTGCCCTGTTAATCAATTGCTTAATCACTTTGCTAAGATCATAGCAGAGCGATGGTTGGTAGCAGAGTGTCCTTCCTTTAGCAGAGATGTTAAGTCTAGCATAAAATCTATTTTTAGCATAGACCGTAATTCAGTAGCAGAGATCCTATTTGCTAGAAGAGGCCTTGTCTCTAGCAGAGACTTCAACTCTAGCATAGATCTCATTTGCTAGCAGATGCTTTATCTCTAGCAGATTTTTCATTTCTAGCAGAGATTGTATTCACTAGAGTGGGATTGACAAGTACGTTACGGTTACCCCTCAGCATTTCCATAAAGAGGCGCTTCAGAAGTTTTTCAGCCAAGCGCAAGTGGAGGGTGAATCCATCTTTGGTTTTCTGAACGACCGTTTGGTGAAATGGACTGCTGATTCCTTCGCAAGAGACTTCAGCTTACCCTAAGGAAACAGTTCTATTTTTGACTATCGCTCTGGTGATGTGGCGCCGGAGTACTCTTGTTGGAAGCGTTGGAAGAGAGGATATTGGGGCGAGTTCTCCACCACGGTGTCTCTGCTAGGTCTTCGTCCTGAGTACGGTATCCTGTATGACATCTACAACGACATAGTGAACAGAATGTATGCCGATGAGGAGTTGTCCCTCACTAAGGGTGTCTGGCAGGCGATGATGGTAGTCGATGATGGATGGCTCCATGCAAATTGGGCGAGGCTTGTGTTTGACCAGGTGAAGGATGTGGTCAACTGCTGGCCTAACACAGGGTTGCCAAATGGGATGCAGCTTAGTTGGCTGCTGGAGCAAACCTTTCCAGATCTTGCTGTTGGCCGATCAACCCTTCGTCCATCCGACTTCTTCCCAAGGGATCCCCGTACTGTGTGACGTCTACAGTTGTTAGTCTGATGTATCTCTGTTTCCTTTTTTTTGATGATGATGTATGCTCCCCTCTCTTCTCTATTTTCCATCCACTCTTTCTCCCCCTTTAATTTTAAAGGGTGTAAGTTGATCGTTCTTCCACTAATCTAATATATGAGGGGTTATCTTTCTATTATCTGCATCTTCTGTGCAAAGTCTTGAGTATGCATTTCATAGAATTGACGGGATTTTGCTAGAGAAATCCGCAATAATGATCAGAACCGTTAACATTTGTAATGAGTTGTTAACTGTTCTGCTGTGAGATAAACAAATCTTCTGCTGAATAATCATGAATTCTCTGCTGAATAAATGAGTACTTTGTTTGCTGGAAATATTCGATAAATCTTCTGAGACAAGTCGAGTGAAGTACTCAGGTTCCATAGCATCTCCATATATCGAGTACTAAATCTTCATGAAATCCAGAAAGAATGAAAACCAAATTTCATTCATCCAAGGTCTCGTCTAATTCCATAAGACCCAATTTAATGCATAATTCCTTAAATCTTGACTCTGGGAGAGGTTTTGTAAAAATATCCGCAATTTGATCTTCAGTGCATATATACTTGACATCAATGTCCTTTTTCTCCTGATGATCTCGAATGAAGTGGTGACGGATATCAATGTGCTTTGTTCTGGAGTGATGAACAGGATTTTTTGTAATACACATGGCACTGTTGTTATCGCAATATATTGGCACACATTCAGGAGTAATTCCATAATCCTGCAATTGTTGTTTTATCTAGATAATCTGTGAACAACAACTAGCAGCCGCCACATACTCTGCTTCTGTGGTCGATGTGGCAACAGAGTGCTGCTTCTTGCTAAACAAGCTTATGAGCTTGTGTCCCAGAAATTGACACGTGCCACTGGTGCTCTTCCGATCAATCTTGCATCCTCCGAAGTCTGAATCCGAGTATCCACTTAAAGAAAGGCTATTGGCTCTTGGATACCAGATTCCTAGTCCTTCCGTGCACTTCAAATAGCGAACAATCCTCTTAGCAGTATCAAAGTGTGTCTTCTTAGGATTGGCTTGATATCTTGCGCATAATCCAACAGCATAGGAGATATCAGGTCTGCTAGCAGTGAGGTATAGCAGTGACCCTATGATTCCTCGATACAGAGTAGGATTTATATCTTCTCCTTCTTTCTCAAGAGCAGCAATGCAGATTGTGCTTATAGGAATTCGTAAACTCTTAGTCTTCTCTGGACAATACTTTGCAACAAGATCACGAGTATACTTCTTCTGGTGAATGAAGATTCCCTCTCTGGACTGTTGAACTTGCAATCCAAGGAAATAAGACATTTTTCCCATCATGCTCATTTGAAAGTTGCTGGTCATGAGATCGGAGAATCTATCACATAGATCTTGGTTCTTTGACCCAAAAATTATATCGTCAACATATATTTGAACTAGCAGGATACTATCTCCATCTTTGATACGAAAGAGAGTTTGATCTATCCTCCATTTCTGAAATCCATTAGATAGCAAGAACTTAGATAAGGTTCCGTACCAGGCTCTTGGTGCTTGCTTCAGACCATACAGTGCCTTTTTGAGCCTGTAAACTTGATTGCCATGTTCAAATCCTGGAGGTTGTTCGACGTAGACTTCCTCCTTGAGCTCGCCATTAAGAAAAGCACTCTTCGCATCCATTTGCATCACATCAAACTCGTGATACGCAGCATATGCTAAAAATAGGCGAATTGCTTCCAGTCTTGCCACTGGAGCAAACGTATGCCCTCGCATTGTCTATATCCCTTGGCTACGAGTCTCGCCTTATTTCTTACAACCGTGCCAGACTCATCCTTCTTGTTTTTGAATACCCACTTAGTGCCTATCACACTTTGATGCTCTGGCCTGTCCACTAGTTCCCACACATTGTTTCGTGTGAATTCTGCAAGCTCCTCTTGCATAGCATTCACCCAATCGGGATCTAGCAGAGCCTCTTCGACTTTCTTGGGTTCTTCACTGGAAATGTAGCAAGCTAACATTGCATTGGCATTTCCTTGTCTTGTTAATAATGGATCATTAATATTTCCAAGAATTCCTTCTGGAGGATGAGCGCGTAACCAAGTAGGTCTAACTTGTGTTAGATTTTTAGCATCTGGTACTCCTTCTTGATCGTCGTTTGCTGTAATATTCCCTTTGTCATTTGTCTGGTGCTCAGCATTGGGAATGTCAGCATTTCCTTCACCATTATTTGAAACTTCTGCTATAGGATCTTTATGATTAAGAACCTCTTCGGTATGTATTTCAGCAGCTGGCACCTCAGGAGTGGGAAACTCCGCGGCTGGTAACTCAGCAGTGGGTACTTCAGCATTTAAATGTTCTGCTACAGTTTGGTCTGCTACAGCCTCCAACGGTGCAGCATTGGTTGTAACTGCATCAGCATCGTCTTTAGCATCTCTTGCGGGATCTGGGGTTTCCTCGTCGGCTTCATCGTTAATCACTTCTAGGATAGTTGATTTGGTTATGATGTGTGTAGGTTTGGCCTCAGCATGATCATTAGCATCACTGGCCTGGTCAGCAGTTTGATCCCTTGCTGCGTGCGTCTCGTTTGGATTGCAGTCATTCATAGACTTAGTCGGATCAATACTCATATTCTCGAAGGAATTTAGAAGTGTATGATCATTGATATCATTAGTCTCATGATTGCTAATCTTTTCTCCTTTATTTTCACTGCGCACTAAAGTAGACTCATCAAAAATAACATTGCATGTTATTTCCACAATGCCAGTAATCTTATTTAATACCCTATAACCTTTATGAGTGGGATGTCCATAACCAAGGAGTACACCCTCGTCAGATTTAGGTGAAAAGGTATTAAGTTTAGATTTACTATTATTGTGAATATAACATGTAGAACCAAATGCACGTAGATGAGTTATAGAGGGCTTACGACCGTGATACACTTCATAGGGAGTCTTGTTGAATCTGCTTGTGACAGCACTCCTATTCTGTGTGTAGCAGGCAGTCATGACTGCTTCACCCCAGTATTTAGCAGGAAGTTTGGAATCTGCTAACATTGATCGAACGGCTTCCTTCAGCGTCCGATTCCTTCTTTCTGCTAACCCATTCTGTTGAGGAGTCCTTGCTGTAGATTTTTCATGTGATATTCCAGCTTCAGCGCAGAAATCCATCAGCACTCCATTACAGAATTCGGTTCCATTGTCGGATCGAATTCGCTTTACAGTAACTTCTTTACTGTTTTGCTCTTTAAGAATCAATTCTGGCAAGATAAGCTTCACTTCGTCCTTTATCTTTAATAGGCGTACCCATGTGTACCTGGAGAAATCATCAACCATCACTAGTGTATATAGACGTTTACTTACAGTGGGTGGTGTGACTGGACCAAATAGATCCATATGAAGCAATTCCAGAATCCTTTGAGATGTCTCCTTTTCAGGATTTGTTTTGAAGGATGATTTGGACTGCTTTCCCTGTTGACATGATTTGCATATTCCTTCTTTGCGGAAGGTGTTATTTGGTAGACCTACAACAAGCTTATGTTTGGCAAGATAGTTAATGGTCTTGAAATTTAAGTGATTGAACCTCTTATGCCATAGCCACGTTGTCTCCTCCTTATTGAGAGCTAAAAAACAGGAGTGTTGTTGACCGCTTTGCCAATCGACAATATATAATCCACCCTTGCGGATGCCTCGTAGTTTTACTTCTCCTGAAATAGCATCAGCAATAGTACAACCAGTATTTTTAAAAGATACGATATACCCATTTTCACATAGTTGACTTATGCTGAGTAAATTATGCTTCAGGTTGGAGACGAGCGCTACGTTGACGATTCTTAAGCCGTTCCTTTCAATGCAACCTCGTCCAACAACTTCTCCTTCACTGTTGTCTCCGAACTTGACTTTTGGACCGTTGAATAATCTTCTTATGTCTGAGAACAATTCTTCATTCCCGATCATATGAGCAGAGCAACCGCTGTCCAGGACCCATTCATTTGATATGTATGTTTCCGTAGCTATGGAGTCCTATTCCTGCAAGTGAATCAAGTGAATTTAGGTACCCGTTTAGTGTCGGGTCCTGCATGATTAGCGTGGAGCATAGTTCCTTTCGGAACCCACATTTTAGTGATTTTTAAGACTTTTGTCTTGGTTTCACTATTGACCACTTTCTTGACCTTTGGCATAAAATTTCTATTTCTAGGTGAATGAATGAATTTAGCCGTCCTTGCCCTTGAAAAATAATGTGGAATGGGCTCAGGCTTTGCATAGACATTTCTTCTATGCAGTGTATTCTGCGGGTAGCTAGGTCTCACAGCATTGTACTGTGCAGGCCTTCTCTGATGAAGATTAGGATGTACTATCTTTGCGTTGAAGTTAGAACGCTCAGTACTCCTAGGATTGGTTGAGTAGTGTTTAGCGTATGCTCTAGAATTCCTCTGCTGAAGTCTATCAAATACTTGCCTATTATTCATCATTTGAGTCTTCTGCTGAGGCTTAGAGTTGCGTCCAGCATTTGTCCTTGGGATCCTCTGCTGAGGTCCATTGGATAAAGGCCTAGCAAACTCTGTCCTCTGCTGAGATCCAGCAGATGAACCATTGGCTGTCTTTGATACAGACCTCTGCTGAGCTTCAATGGGCACACTCTGCTGAGGTTTATTCTTTGTTTTAGTTAATGACTTAGCAGACAAAGTTTCAGCAGACACTACTCCTTTACCTTTTTCAGTAGAGCTATACCCTGCAGTTACAAATGAAATTGGATTCTGTATAAAAGAATTATCATTGGATTTTGACATTCTTTTTGATGATTCACATCCAAGTCCAGACCTATCAGAGTGACGTCTTTGACTACTTACAAGGGCATTGAGAGCAGCCCTGCTGGATGCATACATACAAATACAATCCTCTTTGGGTTTGATTTTTAATGCTTGATTTTCCTTTTCTAACGTCTGAAATTTTTCTGATAGATGCGAGAAATCTTCTTTTAATTTTAAAAATTCTTCACTTTCTAACCTCAGTCTCTCGACTTCCTCGGTTAAACTAGTAATGTGAAGTTTCAATGAAGTATTTTCTCCTACGATTTCATTTTTGATCTCATACATTTTTGCAAATTCTAATGATAGCTGCACTAAATAGTCTTCTTCGGAATCAAAATGTGATTCCTCCGATTTGTCTATGATTTGATTGCTAGATGAATTAGTGGACAATACCTCTGCTTCCTCAGCAGCGAGAGCTGATTCATTGGTTTCCTCAGCATCGTTGTCCGCATCAGCAAATTGATCTTCAGTGATGTCTGCCATTAGTACGAACAAGGCTTCTTCACTATCTTCTTCTTCTGATGAGCAGTAAAATTCTTCTTCATCAGCAATCTCCGTCCTGGTTAGCAACGCTTTGGTTATGGCTTTCGCAGCGCGTCTTTCGAATCGTTGTTTCAGGCGATCTCGTTCTTCCTTGCTGACCTTCGGGCAATCATGCTTCAAATGATCTGGAGAGCCACATTCAAAGCAAGTTCTAATTTTTCGCTCTATTGAGCGGTTAGATGTTGATGAGGGGATTTCTTTCGCCTCCTTTTCAGCCTTTGCTTCATTCAGCATCCTCTGCATTTTCTTCATTTGTTCTTCCAGTTCATTGATCTTTAAATCAACTGCTTGTGTACCTGCACTGGTATTTCCTTCTTTCGAGGGAGATGCTGGAGTAGGTCTTTCTGGTTTATAGAAAGATCTTTTTGTCTTGAATTTGTTGTAGTCCTTCTTAGCGAAATATGCTAAGTCCTCAGCGTTCCCAACATAATTTGAAGCGGCTTGTGCTACAGCTGTTTCATTCTTCTTCGACTGCTGTATGATAAATTCACGAGCTTTAAGTTGAGCAAATACCTCCGATGTGGTCATGCTGTTGAGATCTTTTTCACTCAGGCTTGTTACTTTTGCGAACCAGTCATCTCTTGGATATAGTTTGGAAATGATTTTATTGTTCATTTCTCCATTGTCATACTTCTTTCCAAGACTCCTTAGTTCTCCAATTATTGTGTTGAAGCGTTCCTCCATGATTTGAATGGTTTCTCCTGCACGCATAGAAAAGGATTCGTATTTATCTACAGCTACCTGTAGTTTGTTACGTCTCATTTGGTCCGTTTCCTGAGAAGATTCGCACACGTAGTCCCACATCTCCTTAGCAGTTTCAAGGTCAAGCACCTTTTCTTTCATCAGTTTCGGAAGAGAGTCAAGAATGAGTTTCTTTGCCACGTGCTCTAGTTGAGCTCTCTTTTTGTCTTCACTTGTGTATTCATCAAATGGTTTAGGAACCATTTCAGGTCTTGGAGGTCTTGGTTCTCCTCCAGCAGCATCTTCAGCACGTCCTAGTCCTATAAAAGTGTTAGCTTTCATGATCTGAATAGGACCTCTTACCAGTATGTCTGCCATCTCAGGATGTATGCTCTGAAGTTGTATGAGAGCCATCTTCTTCCAAGATGAGAAGTTCTCTCTGTCATACTCTCCAAGGGAGTGGTTCATCATTTTGTATGCTCCTTGAAAGATTTCCTGAGCTGAATAGATAAAACAGGAATAAAAGTGCAAGGAAAAAGATAGATCTGGTCTTAAAGCGACTCAGAAGCAGTCGGTTTTTCAACCTCCTGCTCTGATACCACTTGTTGGTCCCGAAATATCAGAGTCGTCGTGTTGAAAACTTAACACGAAATGCAGCGGAATAGATTAAAGTTTCTTGCACTTAATGTTGTTAACAAAATGTTTCTTAGCTCAAGTTGTTACTTAAGTTTGCTTACAGATATACTCTAGCAACTCCGTTGCTAGGTTTTAAATCAAGCTTTGAACAGTTAATTAATAAAACAGTAAACAAACACAAGATTTATAGTGGTTCGATCAAATAGATCTACGTCCACTCCTTAGCCGAATCGCTAAGAATTTCACTAGAAAAGTATACA
>JAPKLW010004362.1:1388-28149 GCA_026898455.1 Plectranthus barbatus
ATGAAGAAGAGTGGTGCAGAAAGTATGAGGTTGCTGGCAGACATGGCGCTGAATAGCCACCAATGGCCAACTGAGAGACAGATTCCAGTCAAAGCAGTCGAGGCAAAGCCAGAATTCGACGTGGTTGCGGAGGTGAAGAAGCTCCGGGAAGAGATTGAAAAATTGGGCACAACACAAGCTACTACTGTTGCAGAACCAAGCATGGCTATTGTTCCGGTGGAGGCCGACTACATCAACCGGGGTGCAAGCAGTTCGTCTGGAACTGCCGGGATGGAGGTGAACTACATTGGTAGTGGTTATCAAAATAACTACCTGTTCGCGTGTGTGAAACACACTAGTGCAAGTGCACACTGTCACAAGTAATAATAAAATGGAGTATTCTCCGTGTATCGATCCACAGGGAAGGGGTAAAGGTGCACAAACACTCAACTCAGTTTAATTGATGGGGAAAATTGATTTGATTTGTTTAATTATCCTAGGCATGATTTAATAAGGACTTGACAATAAACATTGAACAGGGGATGACCATAAAACAGGGGAAAAATGGGAAAAACTGGATCGGACAATTTCTTTTTAATCAACGATAAAACGACCTAGGCTATGGAATCACTTGCTACAGACATTTTGCTACAGCATCGTAAACAACACAGAGTAAAGTTGCTGCCAACTATGGTTCTCAACTAGATTTTCCAAAATAGGTGAGATAGCCTTTTCTAAATTAATTAACATATTCCTATGCCCAATTCAATTTAGATTCAACACCAATTATCACTCTCCTAGGCATTTTTACAAACACAAACCCACATATTCCTATGCATGAAGTGTGCAATATTTGGGGCTTCTACTCTTAGCCTCAATTTTTCCAAATCTAAGCTAAGCATGAATCACAAACATTCGAGCTCCCACAAGAGTTGTGATTTTATGAATTAAACCACCAAAATATTCAAAACTCCATTCCATTCACAATGCATAACAATCCATTCAACTCAAGCAAGTTCATCCATAGCCATGGTCAACTAAATTAGCTCATATTTACAAGGGTAAGAGCTAGATTCATGTTTTGGAAGTTGAAATGCATAATTAAAAACAGGGAAATTAAAGATAAGGGGAAGAAACTATAGGGTTTTTCCGTGAACCGAATCACCAAAACAAAACTGAATCGGATCGATTTATGGATATTGCTCATAATTAAAATTCTCAAAACCCTAGCATGCTCCTATGAATTTAATACGAAGAATTGTGGATTTAGGGTTTACCGTAACTCCGTCGAGTCTGAACCGATCTTTTGCGTTTGAATTCCAAATTCCAATTCAACCACGCGATCCGATTTAATCTGCGGAAACAGAAATTAGAGATCTAATTTCTAGATTAAAATCGAAAATCAAAGAGAGAAGAGAAGAGAAATCTGTTCTGCAGATTAGGTCTTCAGGGCTGTGTCCCAATGCTGTTCAGATCTACTACTGGTGAGGACTCCGTAGATCTGTATTCTGAGCAGGACCAGAATCGAAATTCTCCTCCCTCTTCTCCCAAAATTGGCGCCTCCCTCTCTCTCTAGGTTTAGTGTGTTTCAACTGTGTTACAACTTATGAGAGAGAGCTGTCTATTTATAGACCTAGGGTTGTAAACCCTAATGGGCCATTTTGGGCTCAATTCAACATATTTAATTGGGCCAGTTCTGGGACCTAATGCAAATAATAAAGTGGGCCTATAAATTAATTAATTCCCATGTCCACAACCCAGGACACAATTAATTAATTAATATTAATTCTTTTTCACCATAGAATTAATACTGACCTACCCCTTTATTACCACGTTATGTGAACGGGTTGCATTAATTGAGAATCCCCATATTTAAGGTTACCGGACATCCATTAATTAATCGGAGCCTCTGACAAGCTCTAACTACAATTAATTAATATCTTATAATTCCTGAGTAGTACCAATCAAACCTTATCACTCGTGCCTGAACTTAATCAGCCTGCAGGACTTTGGCACGTTGAATGTTATTGAGCTCCTCAGAGAATGTCCCCATCCTATTACTCGGATATGGTTACCTAAGTCCAGTCTCAGGCGGTACTACACGAACTGCTGTTACCCAAGATGCGGATATACGAGCACGTTACTTAGGCTCTCCACCATGGCAAGTCAAAGCAACAGTCAACCCGTGCAAACCTCTGAACCTTCGTTAGGGTTTGGACTCAATCAATATAACGAGATCTTTTATTCGCTGATGTCAAACAGACGAATATATCTCACTGCGGTCCATCAATACGCCACCTCTGCGTTGATGGGTTTTGTATACTGAAAGTATTTATTATAATGAGTATACAACGGTTTATTTCTCCTATCTGTTAACAATCGTACATGTATGAACAATGGTATCCTCTTGTCTCACCGATAGGGACAATCATACGGCGTGTTGTAGACCGCAGAAGACAGTATGATCACTTGACCTAGTGAGACATAAACATGATCACAGTCGAGACAGCGTATGAGGATACGTCTGTCCGGATGGCTGCGGCATTGTCGGAATAAGTAGTCTGTCTTGGTTACTTGATATGCTGGTACGCAGAGGTGGCGTATTGATGGACCGCAGTGAGATATATTCATCTGTCTGACTTCAGCGAATAAAAGATCTCGTTATATTGATTGAGTCCAAACCCTAACGAAGGTTCAGGGGTTTGCACGGGTTGACTGTTGCTTTGACTTGCCATGGTGGAGAGCCAACACAGCGCGCTCGTATATCCGCATCTTGGGTAACAGCAGTTCGTGTAGTACCGCCTGAGACTGAACTTAGGTAACCATATCCGAGTAATAGGATGGGGACATTCCCTGAGGAGCTCAATAACATTCATCGTGCCAAAGTCCTGCAGGCTGATTAAGTTCAGGCACGAGTGATAAGGTTTGAGTGGTACTACTCAGGAATAATAAGATATTAATTAATTGTAGTTAGAGCTTGTCAGAGGCTCTGATTAATTAATGGATGTCCGGTAACCTTAAATATGGGGATTCTCAATTAATGCAACACGTTCTCACAACGTGGTAATAAAGGGGTAGGTCAGTATTAATTCTGTGGTGAAAAAGAATTAATATTAATTAATTAATTGTGTCCTGAGTTGTGGACATGGGAATTAATTAATTTATAGGCCCACTTTATTATTTGCATTAGGTCCCAGGTCTGGCCCAACAAGTGTGCTGAATTGAGCCCAAAATGGCCCATTAGGGTTTCCAACCCTAGGTCTATAAATAGATAGCTCTCTCTCATAAGTTGTAACACAGTTGAAACACAAACCCTAGAGAGAGAGCAGAGTGGGCGCCGTTTTTGGTTCAAAGGGAGGAGAATTTCGATTCTGGTCCTGCTCAAGCCACAGATCTACGGAGTCCTCACCAGTAGTAGATCTGAACAGCACCGGGACACAGATCTGAAGATCTAATCTGGAGAACAACAGATTTCTTGTTTTCCTTTCTTTATTTTCGATTTTCTCTAGAAATTAGTTTTCTAATTTATGTTTCCGCAGAGAAATCGGATTGCATGGTTGAATTGGATTTTGGAATTCAAACGCAAAAGATCGGTACAGACACTACGGATTTACGGTAATCTCTCAATCCACAATTTTGTATTAAATTCATAGGAGCATGCTAGGGTTTTTGAGAATATTTAATTATGAGCAATATCCATAGATCGATCCGATTCAGTTTGGTTTTGGTGATTTGGTTCACGGAGAAACCCTACATGCGTACCAGCATGTCAAGTAACCAAGATAGACTACTTATTCTGACAATGCCACAGCCATCCGGACAGACGTATCCTCATACGCTGTCTCGGCTGTGATCAGGTTTATGTCTCACTAGGTCAAGTGATCATACTGTCTTCTGCGATCTACAACATGTCGTATGATCATCCCTATCGATGAGACAAGAGGATACCATTGTTCATACATGTACGATTGTTAACAGATAGGAGAAATAAACCGTTGTATACTCATTGTAATAAATGCTTTCAGTATACAAAACCCATCAGAAACAAGGATTCCCCCTTAGATTGAGCAGCAATAGGAAGGATTCCTCGATTCCCTAGTTGTCCCTCTCTTCGGTGGTGGAGCTGCAGCTCAAAACCCGTCGCCTTCCTCGATCCTTCACTTCCCCCAGCTGCTCTTCTTCTCC
Source organism: Plectranthus barbatus (assembly GCA_026898455.1). Lineage (NCBI taxonomy): Eukaryota > Viridiplantae > Streptophyta > Magnoliopsida > Lamiales > Lamiaceae > Plectranthus > Plectranthus barbatus. Next base: position 5,553 of record JAPKLW010004362.1, read on the forward strand.
CCCAACTGATTCTCTCTCTACGATTTTGGGGGAGATGAAGTGAAATGAAAAATGGGGTCTCCCTTCTCTCCTCAAAAATTAGCTTTTATACCTCCCCCAATTTCTAGGTTTCCCTTTTTGGCACATTCCCAAATTGTCCTTGGAGAAAATGGGTGAAAATCTATTTTTTTCGCAAGTCCAGATCAGCAGAAATAGATTTTTCCACGTCATCCTGCAGCTTTGACTAAAATTGACTGGGAGCTAACCCAGCTCGGCATGCTACAGCATCTGTTTCCTTTGCTCTAGCACAGACTTCAAAACATGGTAATTTCTTGCACGGCAATTTCACTCCAAATCCTCCAAAAATATCGTTATTTGCTCTAAAACACGAGATAAACATTAAAAGACTCGAACAACTGAATACAAGACTAAAACAACATTTATTTGGTTAAACATAGATGAAAGACTCTCCAAAACGAACTAAAATCAAGAGAATATAACTCTTTTTCAAGAGTTATCACTACCGAGGCAATCAGGGGTATCATTACAACCATAGGCGATCTCACTCTTGTTTTCCTTAGTCTAACCCTTCTGCTGCAGAACACCCTCCGTCTGGTTTTGATGTAGGTACTGGAGGAGAAATCGTGGAATGGAAGAAATCCGTGCTGGAGAAGACGCTCGAGAAATTCATCAAGAGCTCGAATAACCGGTTTGGGAAAATAGAAATCGAGGTGAAGGGGATGGCCGACCACATGCAGCTGATGACAAAACACCTTCAGATGATGGACACGCAATTGAACCAGATTGCCACCACACTCGGCAACCAACACAAGCCTGGAAAGCTTCCGAGCACAACGGAGGTGAACCCAAGGGTTCAAAAAGACTGCAAGGCCGTCACTCTGAGGTCTGGGATGAGCTACAAGGGTCCCGAGACGGCTGTGAACGATTCTGGAGGCGAAAAGGAGCAAAACTGCGCGGGACAGGGATCCACGTCGATCGACGCACCATCCTCGTCGATCGACGCAGAAGAGAAAGCCCCGTCGATCGATGCCACTCTACGTCGATCGATGCTGAAGTCTGTTCCAGGCACAAAGCTGAAGCAGTCTGAAGATCAACCCCCTCATTTGCCATTCCTACAGAGGTTCACGAAGCAGAAAGAGGACGAGAAGTTCTCCAGATTTGTGGAGAATCTGAAGAAGGTCAGCATCAACATCCCGCTGATCGAAGCACTAAAGGAGATTTCGGGGTACATAAAGTACCTCCGGAAATTGATGAGTGGAAAGAAGCAGTTCGTGGAGAACGAGACGGTGAAGATCCACGAGCAGTGCAACCTGCTACTTCAAAAGCAGGTGCCCATCAAGAGAAGCGATCCTGGATGCTTCTCTATCCCGGTTGAGATTGGGGGACACACGTTCGAGAGAGTACTATGTGATACTGGGGCCAGTATCAACCTAATGCCGTACTCCATCTACAAGCATCTCAACATTGGAGAGATGAGGCCCACGACGATCACCCTGCAGATGGCGGACCGGTCTGTGTCCCGCCCAAAAGGTATACTAGAGGATGTGCTCATTCGCGTGGGCTATCTCATTTTCCCTGTAGACTTTGTGGTGCACGAGGTGAAGGAGGATGAAAACATGCCCATGATCTTGGGGCGTGAGTTTCTCGACACTAGCGCCGCTCTCATTGACTGTCGAGGCGGCGAGATCACACTCCGGGCGAACGATGAAAAGATCACCTTTGTGATTGAGAAGAGGAAGAAGAAAGCGGAGTGCAATCGAATCTCCACTACTGATGAAGGGGATGAATCTGAAGAGGAAAAAGCAGTTGCCATCGAATGGGAGCGAGGAAACGGATGGGTGAATCTATCAACTACGCCACCTTGTTCTGAGCTCACCACCATTATCAAGGATCGGAAGGTTTACATGGTGGATTCCAAAGGTCAGCGAGTCTGGACCCGATCTCCCTGACAGTGATTTGAGGTATCGTCGAGCTGCGACGTTAAATCAAGCACTTGTTGGGAGTATTAAAAAAAATATTTTGGGGATCAGCTCGACGTCGATCGACGCAGCCTGGCGTCGATCAATGTCGAGCAGCCCAGCGTGATACACTTCGATCCTCAATGGGATTGGCAAGAAGGCTTCACGTCGATCGACGCGAAGTGCCAGCTGCAACAATTTACGCCGAGCAATATCTGAAGACTCCGGGGGATAAAAAGTGGATGTCTGAGATCCACTACCAGGTATCGTTCCCTCTTTTGTCTGATTTTCAAACTTATTCCACTCTTCGAGATGGAAATAAGTTTCGGGGGATGTGGACAAGAGATGGAACGTTCTATCCTTTATTTATTTTGCTTTCCGCTTTAAATTTTTTTAAGTTTTTATTCTATTTTGTGGGAAAAATTTTGAGTTTTGAAATAACCCGAATGAGATTGTGAGAGTAGAATCGGTTGAGGGTTGAGTTTGAATTGATTGTGATTGTGGTTAAATGCCTATGAATGTAGAATACCGCAAGATAGGATTGATTTGACACTTATGCTTGCATGATGATTGAGCTGATTCGAAATTGACTGTGGAAAAAAAAATTGAACCATTGTGTGAGAATTTTGAGCCTTTGATTCGTTTGATGTGAGATTCACATGTGTGTTTTTATTTCTCTAGAACTTGCCTATTTTCTGTGTTGAGACTGCATAGTGTGCACAAGTTTAGGAAATGATCTTAGGCCATCTTTGATAGCCCAATTCCCTAAACACTGTCCCTTCACATTGAATTTTCCCTAGTTAACCACTTTTGAGCCTATACAAAATTTTTCTTTCCTTGTCTATGAGATTAAGAAGAAGTATTGGTTTCGCTCATGTCTTGAGTTGTGGTATATGGAGTGGAATGATTGTGAGATGGAGATAAGAAAATATAACTTAGTGGTGAAAAGATGTGTGAAAAAGAAGCTTAAAGAAATAATTAGAATATTCATGAGCTCTCTGAAAAGATAAGTATACAAAAAATTATGTAAATAGCATAAGAGATTCAAAATGAGCTAGAAAAAAAAGAGTTGTGTATTTGTTGACATATTTGAGGAGATGAGGTGGATGATGATTGAGAGTGGTTGTAGTTTGTTGAGTTGGCCACTTAATGGATTCTAGTCACTTGACCATATTTTCCTACCTTATCAGAAAAAGCCTACATTACAACCTATTGAAAGTCCTTTTTGATTCTAGACTTGTGTGCACATTCTAGCAGTGGAGATACTAGAAAATTTGCAAGCATATGGTAGAAATTTCTTCATACATGTTGTTGAGTGCTTTCATCTATACCTTAAACACTTGAGAGTTGAGCGATACACTTCCCGTGAGTTCTTCCACTGTTGATGGATTTTCTGTCTCTTTCAAATTGCTTGTGTGTAGTGAGTTTTTGATTCTTGACTGTGATGAATCTTGTGAGACATTGAACTTTAATCGCATGATCTTTTGATTTCTTTCTTGCCTATTGATTGAGGACAATCAAACGTTCAAGTTTGGGGGGTTGATCACTGTTATTTCTAACAGATTAATTATAATAACAGCGGCAAATAAATTTGTAAACCCTAAGGTTATTGATCCAGGGGAATTGTATGGGGAAATTATCCTATGTACTAATTATGGTTCTAAGATTCATTGTTTGAGGAATTCAAAATCACGGTTTTAACTTAGAAAATAAAGATGACAATACTTGAAAATTAAAGAGGTTTTGAAAGTAAATTTAAAGGAACACAGATTCTAGGGAAGAATTCTTATTATGGATACCATGTAGGAATCAATTAATTTAACAGGTACTGCAACAATGCTATATTTCCTTGTTTGGCAAATATAACCTAGATTACTAATTAGTGACTATCTCCGCTCGGTCTCAAAGTACACCAAATTAGTCAATCTGATAAGCAAATCAGTTCAATTCCTACAGTCTAGTACATCTGTTTGGATAGTGTAGATTGTATCATGCATTCTTATTCCCACTATTAATATTCACCTCTCGGTACTTCTATTAATAGCTAGACATCTAAATTAATCGTCACCTCTCGGTCCTTGAATTAATCTAGAATTATGAAATAAACGCATGAATCATGAACCTAATTAATTAATCCTAACATGAATCCATAATAATATCAACCCCTAGAACCCGCTAGGGTTTCTAGTCACTCATCGCAGATAGAAATCCAAAAGAAAACATATTAAATTGCATAAACATAAAGAACTTACAAGTAAATAAAAGGGTTCCGTGTTTCCCAAGTCTCCAAACTCTAAAAACTGAAAAATATGATTGCCTCCTTCAAAAAGTCGAATTTAATTAGGTATTTATAGGGGTGGATGTGTATCCTATCAAATCTAGGGCTAAAGATATGAATAAATCCGATTTTCATCAGATTTCCGCTCCAGCAGACTCGCTCGCGTCGATCGTGGCTGATTGGCGTCAATCGACGTGGCCATATCTTCGGCATCGATCGATGCTGATTGGCGTCGATCGACGTGGTCTCTCGCCCCTTCTGCGCGGTCTCACGGTTTTGGCCATAACTTCCTCTCCCGAACTCCGATTGACCCAATTCCAGTTGCGTTGGAGAGCTAACTCAAAGCATCATCCATTGCCATGTGCCAATAGCCCGAATTCTCCTCGTGGAAGAACTCTTCACTGCTACTCTTACACGTCACTGCTTTCGGAACGGTTTTCAAGTGAATTTAGGCCTAAAACCTGCAAAAACATCAAGATGCGCATAATACCACCTAATATAGACTCATGAATAGAATATATATATAAACTCAATAAAACTACATAAAATAGTAGAAAATAATATAGATAAGCGAGTAAAATAATGAGCTTATCACTGGCCATTTCACAGCTCCACCGAGCCCCTTGAGCACGTTGTTGACCAGGTAGTTCTGGTCGATGCAGAGGTTATAAGGTCCCTCTCCCGCTCACGGCACACGACTGTAAGGGTGATCTCATCGGGAACGACGCTCGTTCCGGTAATCCTTCCGGTCCACATACCTCGAGTAGAGGAGCTTCCTCTAGGTCGATCCTCTCGGTGCGGACTGGCGAGTTCATAGGCCTTCTGCTCGTTCAGGCGCGCGATGCGGTTTGGCTCGTCCTCTTCCCAGTTAATCTCAGCCCAAGCTTGCGAGAGGACCGAGTCCATGTCGTAGCAAAGGTGGCTAGTCAAGTCACGATAGAGCTTTGAGGATACGTCCAGGCCATTTTTGAAAGCAAAGACCGTGGTGAGAGGAGGGCAGTTTGGTATAGAGGCGAGCTCCTGATTGAAATGCCCCACGTAGGATCTCAGGGACTCTCCCTTTTTTATGCGTATGCTATTAAGCGCATCCGGGTGCTTGGCCACGCATCGGCAGTTGGAGTACTGCTTCCTGAAAGCCATATGGAGCTCCGAGAACATGGAGAAGGAGCTCCTCGGTAGGTTGACGAACCACTGGAGGGCTGGTCCGGTCAGACTCGCTCCGAAGCTCTTGCACATGCAGGCCTCACGAAGGTCGCCTGGGATCGAGGTAGTCAGCATCTTCTGCTTATAGAGGGCTATGTGATCCTTCGGGTCTGTCGTCCCATCGTACAACTGGAATGATGGCGGCACTAACCTTGCCGGGACATCCGTGTTGGTGATGTCAGGCGTGAAAGGTGAATCAGCATAACTATCACGCAGTATCAGCGTGTCTGGAGGGATGATCCCTGGGATGCGGCAGATGAGCTTCTCTAGCCCAGCCATCCGCGCTTCGAGATGCTTCTTGTACTCGCCTCGTGGCTGCTCAGTGGCGAGACGCTCAGTTGGCCGGTAGGTCGTTGCCCCTGAAGATCCATGCCTGAGACCCGATCCCGCAGGCGTGTCGAGGTTGAATGCTTTCTCCAAGTCGTGGGCAAGGTTTTTGCGGGGGTCCATCGGCTTTTCGCCAGTGGGTGGCTCCTCGACGAAGGGCTGCTTTTGGAGCGCGTTCTCCTTGCGAAGCTGCTCGTTCTCCCTTCGCAGGGCATGATTGGTAGCATGCAACTCCATGATCCTGGAGTCCATCTCCTTTGCTTGGCGCCGGTTCTCCTCAGCCTCCTCGGCCAGTCGTGCTAGAATCATATTCAGCATCTCTGGAGGCACGGCCTGGGCGCCACTGGTTTGCAAAGTTTGCCGCACCAACTCGTCGACAGGGACGAGTTCCCTCGAACCGGAGGGTCCCGATGGGGGAGCCCCAGTCGTCTTCCTAGTTTGGTTTCCGACTTTCTCGTTATTACCTGCCATTGAATCAACGAAAAATAGTCCTAAGGGCCCCACGGTGGGCGCCAAATATTGAGGTTCGATTTCACGAGAAAATGGAGCCCTTAGAACGTTGTTAGGAAATAACAAATAACGACGATAAATAGGAGAGATAACGATAAATAGATAACAAAGATAAGCGATAATAAATAGAGCACTATGGATATATTGTCGTGCTTCTGAAAACAATGAGATTTCTTAAGAATTCGGCAGAGTTACGGCTATGTTTTTCTCTACCCGAATGGATACAAAAATGAGCTTCATGCCCCTATTTATAGACAGGATAGAGGCAAGCAGGAAGCTGCTAAACCTAAGCGTCGACCAGCAACGGCTCGCCGCGAATATCGGGACGATTGCGGGATTTTCGGGGGAGGTTAGGGCTTCATCGTTCGGGCGCCGCTAGCGAGCTAGGGTTTCTCTTTTTGGACCGTCTCGATATCGACTCGTTCAGCTCCTCGACGTCAAGGCGCTTGGGCCTTTGATGTCGAGGTCTTGACTTAGGCAGGTTTTGGCGTCTTGTTGGCTTTGATGAGCCAGTTTTCCGGGTTGGACTTGTTTGCATGGGCCGGCCTGTCCATTGGGCCTGGCCCCAACAGGTATTAATTCAAAATTAAATTATGATATTCATGGAAAAGAAACTAAATTATGATTGAGCTTAGAATAAATGTTGGAACTTATCGTAAATGTCAATTATACATTTAACAAAATCCCATTTTAACTAATCTAATATATTTGATACGGTTATGTATTAATTTTTTTTTCTTTAATTATTTTCAATTATATTATATCAAATCTCAATAAAAATAAATTAGGATAGTATATTTATTAATTAAGGAAATTTTTTAAAAAAATATTGAATCATTTATTAAAAAAATTTGCTTTGAAATAAATCTAAATTACGTCAATTTATTGTAGTCAAGTAATGAATAACAACCATCAAATTTTTTAATTTAAAATTTAAAAAATAGATAAATATTATTAAAGTATGTGATTGAAAATAAAAATACATTCAAGTGGTCACAAACAATTTGATAAATTAATATTTGAAAAATAATACTGTCAAAAAAGAAAGTAAAACATGTAGATAAAATGTTTTGTATTCCTTAAAATAAAAGTGCATGTTTCTATTTTATTTTGAAAAATATGAAAATTGGATCCGATTTCATATTATTCCTCTTACTATGAAAATTTTCAAATAAATACAAGGAAATAAGGCGACTAATATGTAGTGTTATTCTTATTTCTTTAAATTTTAAAAATTCATATTTGATGAAATCAACTATATTTCATTTTATTAATATACATTATATTTAAATATGTAGATTATTGTATATCATTTTTTTCTATAAAAGTGAGCATAGAAAATGTTTTTCATTATTTATATTTAATTGATAAAAAAGAATTAGGTTAGTTAGAGTGAATACTATAACTAAACAAGCAAATTAAATTAATTAATACTCAATTTTTACCTAATTTTTAATTAAATATATAAGTATAACTCTTGAAATATTGATGAGATTAATAGTTTCTAATCATGACCAAAATAATTAAATTCTAGATCATCTGTCATTATATTGACATTATGAATATAAATACTGTATACCATCACTGATCAAAAAATTATAAAATAAGATTTGTCAAATTAATAAAAACAAATAAAACAGGTGTCAATATAATATCACTTATTTATAGGGGTGGAGGCAACATAAAGTTAGGGAGCAACGCCTCACAAGCTAAAAACTTTTTTAGTTATATATTTTTTTAAAAATTATTAAGCACAACCCACAAGATGTAGTCGAGCCTTTACGATCCTTTGAATCTCTATTCATCCCTTTTTATATATGCTATATAAAAAAGGATCATTTTATATTACATTCCAAATTACTATATAGAAATTAATAGTTAATACATTTTTAAAATTAATATTATTTTAATTTAAATAAAATATCAAATGAATATCATTTCAATAAAATAATTAATATTCTCACGCATTGCGTGGGAAGCAATACTAATTCTAATATATATTAAAATAAGACCGAATGGCATAATTATAAAATTATTGTTATAATAAAAGTTTATTAATTGAATTATTAAGTTCATTCATTATTAAGTCATAGATAACTTGATTATATTTCTCACAAAAATTGATTTTGTTATAGTGTGTATAAATTAAGAATATATTATATATAATAAATTTTGTAGAATATATATTTCATGAATAATTAATTATATATATATATATATATCAAAAATATTTTATAATTAAAATCTTCTTAATATTTTCATTCAAAATATATAATTTTATCATTATTATTTAGGGAAGATTATCCATAAAATAGAGCACAAAATCATACTAAAAACAATATTAAGAAAATATAATTTTTATTGTTCATTATATTTATATAAAGATTTATAAAATAAACAGTTATTTTACTTAATTTATCCTATATTATTTTAATATATATTTTTATATGTAATGCTAGAATATTTTAAAAATTAAATATAAAATATATAGTAAAAAGACATCAAATTTGCTATTTTAATGCATTAAAATTAAAATTGTATTAGAATATAAAATTCTACAGAAAAATGAAAGATGGAAAAAAGCTAAAATATTATAATAATTTCAAGTTAAAATAAAATAATAATTATTTTACAAGGTCGATTTATAATTTGAAATCAAACAAAAAAAGAGAAAAAACCAGTATGTCATAATATAACTAAAATAAATTAAAATCTAAAATATTAGGATGCAAAATTACTGGTGCATAAATTTTTATATGTCACAGTATACTGTAAAATAAAATAAAATTGAAAAACTACTAGAATATCACATTACAAAATTGAAATAAAACAATAAGTGATATTAATACATTGCACTTCAATATATTGTTTGGAGAGCAAGTGTTCAAACACTTACTAAAGAAAATCTTATTCGAATAGGTTGTGAAATGAGTCTAATTTTTGTTATATATATATATATATATATATATTGGGAGGGGATCCGGTGAGAAAAACCTTAACGTGAGAAAATGAGAAAGATGCTTGATTGCTTTCACGTCATTGCTTGATTGTATTCAGGTCATTGCTTGATTACAATGTTGCTTGATTTTGCTTTAGTTGTTGCTTGATTATTTTGCTGCTTGATTGTGTTTTAGTCGTTGCTAGTTTGCATATCAGCCATTGATTTTTTTAAATCTGATGGATATAATTCATTCTTTTTTCTCACAGGGAGATTTTTTTTTACATGATCCCTCCAATATATATATATATATATATATATAGAGAGAGAGAGAGAGAGAGAATGGATCATAAGCTAAAATGTTAGAACATACTAAATAGGAATAAATCCTAGATCATTGATTTCGATGGATGAATGGTCAAGATTGAATTTTTAAAATTGACAATTATTTATTTTGATGTGAGTGGTTATGCAATTTAATGATGCATAATATAATAATTATAAATACTCTTGTAATTTCGAGTTTTGAAGGGGATTGATTGAGTATTCCAGTTTTTAGAGTTTTGGGAAGTTGTAGAACAAGAACCCTTTATTTTTATTGTAAGTTTCTTTTCTTTAATGCAACTTAATAAGTTTTTCTTTGGATTTCTATGTGCGATGAGTGGTTAGAAACCCTAGCGGGTTCTAGGGTTATGAATAATCACCTATGAATGCATGTTTAGATTAATCAACTCAATTTGCATTGGTTTTGAATTCCTGTTTTAATTATTAGAATCTAGATTTAGTAAAGGATTAAGAGATGAAATTAATTCTAGGTTTGTAGTTGTTAATCGAAAAACCGAGAGGAGAAGATTAACAACATGATGAGGAATTTGAATACAATTTATTTTTCTGTCTCAAAATGAAGAGTAAGCAATTATAGGGATTGAATCTGCTATTTTTATTAAGGTTGATTATTATTGTGTTCTTGAGGCCGACCAAACATAAGCAGTCACATAATAGTAGCCTAGGTTGTAATTGCCCGATTCAGGAATTATAATAATTTATTCTGATTTCCCACTAGTGCTGAGCTGATTGATTTTGCATTAATCTGATTGATTATTTCCCCTGAATCTGTGTTCCTTAAATTTAATTTTCAAAACCATTTAAATTTCAGTCATGTTATCTTTATTTTATAAAATCAAAACCTGATTTTCTATTACTCAAACAATAAAGCCTAGGATAATGATTAGTATATGAGATAATTTCGTTGCATAATTCCTCTGGGTTTGACTACCTTGGGGTGCTTTATAAATTTATTTTCCACTGTATTTACAAATTTTTTGTAAAATTTACTGTGATCATTGTGTGGGATTAAATTTGGACTTAGTTAGGGTGGTTGAACAGGTTTGAGGAAATAATGATCTTGAGGGACTCTTTGAATGAGAGTTTGATGGAGCTGACAGTACTAAAGGTGGGGCTGGAGATATGGATAAGTTGGTAAAGGATTTGTGATTTTCCATTCTAACTGTTCAGGAGCGAGCTCGTTTGAGAGATGAGGCTTTATTTCTGGACCAAATGGGAGATAGAGAGGGTCCAACTCCACTGTACGCACCGAGCCATTACAATATTTGAGTGTGTGCCCAATAATGCCGCAATTGTAGCAATAAGTAGGAAGAACTTCATATCTAATAGACAACCATAATTTTTCTCCACCAACCTTCACCTTTATCCTTTTCCTCAGAGGCTCAATAACATTTATGCCAACTTTCACTCTTATATATTTTGCAAAGAGATCAATGTGGGGGTCGATATAGATCATATTACTTATTTTGTTGGCTATTGCTTGGGCTGAGGGTAGATTTATACACCTAATGGGAGCATCATAAATTCGAGCCCATAAGGTGCTTCCTAGATCTGAATCCTGGATGGTTGTTCTTTCTCTTCTAGGGGTGAATGAGAAAAAGATATCATTCGAAATGCCACGATTGATTTTTGATAATCCGTTGGAGTTCAGTTTCATCTTCAAATTTGAAAAGATATAGGTTATTCGATCATTCGCGGGATTCTAATCCCTTCTTAGCTCTCCAAACCTTTTTCATAATGTCAATGAGAGCAAATGGATTTGCCGCCTTTTCCAAGTACAGTTGTCCAACTATACAATTTTTCAGGCTTTGACTTGGGTTAAGGTGGTGGGAGGTGCGATTTTCGGTAAGACTGAGGATGTCGTAGTCGGCAGAGGCGGATACACGTGAATAAATGGGGATACAACTGTACCCCCAAAAATTTTATATAAATATATATAGTTGTAATCATATGTGAACCATCTCCTATATATGAAATAAGATTAAATCTGGTCCATTTATTTTCAAAATCTCACGGTTAAGATTTTATTTTTTATTTTGATATTTACTTTATGTTTTTATTTTAAATTTGAATAAAGGATATTATTGTAAATTTATAATAACAATTTATCTCTTTCCATAACCATTCCCTTATTTATCGTTCATGATTTCATTTTCATATCAGATTTTATTGATGGTTCGCATGAGTAATTCTGCGGTCATGAACGAGCAACACGTAGAAATCATTGGGCAACTTTATGAATCTATAGAGACACTTCACCACCACGTCGGAGGAGGAGAAATTGCAGTTATAAACCGTCATTGTATGCAACGACGATGAGAGATAGATTGAGAGTGAAGAAATGGATTAAGGTGAATTTGCAATAACAAATTTTTTGAATAGATATGTGCAATAATGATAAAATTTTCTGAAACTTCTCTATAATGAGATTTTCAGAATAGATTGAGCAATAAAAATCGATGATAAATCTGGCACATTCATGTGCAATTGTGAAGGGGGCCTAGATTATAGGGGAGAGAGAAAAAAAGAGATAGCAATGCTTGCGAAGCTTTTCTTGGAAATTTGGTAAATCCCATGTTATCATCCCGCACTTGCAAGTGCATTGAAATCTCATAGATAACCGACACTCTGGTGATGAAAATTGTTTAATATAGTTGCATCAATTTACAGTTAAAGTTACATATACTAAGCTTGTACAATTGATATATATTCATGTATTATGATTTAAGTTTTTATTTTGTATAGTTATTGATACGCTAATTGTTCAGAGCTCGTTGAAAAAATTCAAGGGACACGTTTTTCGTACTTTAGATGATAGAGTTGAATTTTATAAAAAATATGAAAAATTAATGGATTCGATATTCTTCTGTCGAGTTCAAAGAAGAAGGAAGATGTCTTAACTACGTAGTTGCAATATTATGTCTGTAAACGTGCATTGATTAAACCTATAAACTTGCATTTATCAATCCTGTAAACTCGCACTATACTATTTTTTATTTTATGGTTGTGTGTTAAATATTGGAGATCGAATATAAATATATGTAGTTGCAGAAGTTTAATCCGTAAAGTTACAGTGTTTAATTCTATAAACTTGCATTGACTAAGCCTGTAAATTTGCTTCATACAACTGACTGCTTCTTATCTCCATGTAAACTTGATATATTTTAAGATACTGCAATGAATTAGTTAATATTATGCATATATTTTTGATAAATAATGCAACTTTCAACGAAGTATAAAAAAATCATCATTTCTATTATATTACTCTCAAATTTAAGAAAAAGAAATTATAGGAAAAAAATTGCCTATTACACTTGATCACTCTCAGAATTATGAAATTATTCATTCTTTTGATAAGTCAATATTGAGTTTATTTAAGGTTTGTCTGAATAATTGTATTTCTCCCGCCATAAAAAAGATATTTCTTCAATCATTCCTTCATTTGCACTTAAATAAAATAGTATTCCACCGACACTTTCCATTTCTCCGACCATTTCATTATTTGAGATAAAATGAAACAAGTATCAAATTATTACACAAAATAAAACAAGTCGCATTCAATAATGGTTCATGCCCAAAATATACATTTAACTTAATCGTTCAATAACTCAATATCAACATTTTTTTATGAAATGTGGATACATTAATTTGATTTTTTATTTTATTTAAATTAATATTTTTATTTAATGTTTAAAATATATAATTTGGGTATAGCCATTTCAAAATGTGAATTGTTCAATATATTTTCATAACCATTTAATAATATATTACGTAAAATACAATATTTTTGTGATCACATTTTTATATAATAAAATATTATGTGATCAATTTTTTATATAATAAGATATAAAAAATTATTGAATTCTTGAATTGAAACTAAAACAAAAATAACATGAGTGCATGCCATGACAGTCGACACGCGGATATTTCGTGCAACGCACAGGTGAAAGACTAGTTTTATTTATATATTTGTACCCCTAATTTTAATTTCTTAAATTTGTCGAGCGGAGGAGCAGAAAACCCTACAAAAGAGAGGAAGGAAACTCTCGCACCAAAAAGGAAATTTCAATTGAGTTTTAAAATGAGAGAGTTTTCAGTCTAATGTAAAAATTGATCCTTGCTTCTATTCACCTCTATCCTTTCCCTCCCTAGACATCAAGGTATGTAGATTACTGTCAAATTTTGTGACAGTCTAAAAATACCAACATCTCGACCCAAACTCAATATTTAAAATAAAGATATTAATATTTAAAATCAATGACTTGTAAATTGTATAAGTTTAATGGGGCCTTATAGTAAAACGAAGCTGTCGATAATGAAAAGCATAAACGTGAAGCTTTCCTACCTTTTTCACCAACTATTTTGTAACTACATGCTAATTGGATTATAAAAATCACAATGACTAGATTTATAATTAATATCTTAGAGATTTAATGTAATTAACTAGGAAAAATATAACAATTTATTTTTCAATCATAATCAATCAACTACAATATATGGCATCTATGTATTTGATCAATCAGCCCAGATAATTAAATTCATGATGCATAATTCCAATCAGAAATAATATAAATTCTTGCAGCGGATTATGGATGTATATATGTTAAATCCTAGATTTTTGTGATTATGATAACATTATTATGAGCATACAAATAATTTTATTTTTTTCGACGGCAGAGAATAATAATGACCTAGTTCTATTATGATTATTTATTTAATAAATTTAATTATGGAGATATTATTCTAATTCACATATTAATATTAATTTAATTGACATATTCATTCGAATTGATTAATATATATAATACAATCCAATAAGTATAATGAAAAAACCTCTTACTCAGTAATATTCATTTTTCTGTATAATGTATTGAAATTCAAAACAAGGAGAATTAAATGATTTAGCCTAGAAGAATAAGAAGAAATTAAAATATTCATTTTGTGAATCATAATTTCTTCATCTCGATTCTTCCAGAAAAGGAAAAAAGAAAACTCTGCACATATTAATTTGCTGAAGAGAAACAAAAAATAATTTATTACAAATCGATCGCCATAACATGGAGTGGTTAATATATATAAGTGAATGCAATTGTAGAGATGACAGTATAAAGAAGGCAAACCATCAATAAATAATAAAATATTATTTGTAGTGGAAATATATGAAAAATAGTAAATAGAGAAAATTGACATGAAATAATTAGACCTCAGCATCTATCTCCAAGATAAGATCATGGGGTCCCAGAATAGACGACAAAGTCACCCCTTTGGCCTGAGGAAGTTGACTGATTTTTTCTAAATCTTCATCACTCAGAGACCAATCAAATATTTGGAGATTTTGTGCCATCCTCTCTTTGTTGAAGCTCTTGCTTGCTATGCTCACTCCTTGCTCATATGCCCACCTCAACGCCACCTATATAGATATATACATTTTCATTCTTTAATTAATTTATAAATGAAATTCATGGAAAATTAATAATAAAAATAAACCTGCGCAGTAGATTTGCCCCTGGCTTTGGCAATTTGTGCAAGGACATCACTATCGACAACCCTGTTGTCACCCCACTTGGTGTTGTTTGCCCCCAAAGGTGAGTAGGCCGTGATGTGAACGCCCTTTTCCTTGCACAACTCTCTCAGTTTCTTCTGCTGCCATACCGGGTTCATCTCCACCTTATAATTAATATAACCAGTCCACACAAACCACTAATTAATTAATTACCATATGCATGCATGCAAGTTATAACATAAATTAATTAGTAAGTAGTAGTACTACTGTCTATAAGAGAGAGAGAGAGAGAGAGACTTGATTGACCGCAGGAGGGATGTTGGCTGTGTGGAGGAGCTGTTGAAGCCTTGTGCAAGAGAAGTTGCTGACGCCGATGGCTTTGGTGAGTCCCAGATTCTTGCATTCTTCCATGGATTCCCACGCACCCTTCAAATCTAAAGGCTTCACCAATTCAGCTGGAACCGGAGTTTTCCACACCATTTCTGTCAGCCTCACTGGCCAATGTATCAGATACAAATCCACATACTCCAATCCCAGATTTCTGCACCCACCCATATATATGGAGTATAAAACAATTTCCATTTACTAATTTACTTGACACGCTTGTCACATGTCAAATTAAATAAAATTAAATTAAAAAGTATACACACAGTTATTGAACGTCGTGCACACAGTTTTTCTGGATGTTATTTAATTACAAGAAAAATGATCTAATATTAATATTATATGTATTGTTGGATATATTGTCTTACTGGAGGCTCATTCTGCAAGCCGGCACGACCTGGCTGGGCTCGGTGAAACTGACCCAGAGCTTGGTGGTGATGAAGAGCTCGTCGCGCGACTTCACCAAGCCGAGCCGCAACGCTTCCGCGATGGCTTCGCCGAGCGCCTTCTCGGAGCCGTAAGCGAACGCCGTGTCGAAGTGGCGGTACCCGGCCTTGATGGCCTCCAATACAGCCGCCTTCGTCGCCTCCAGACCCGCCGGCGGGAACGACGCCGTTCCCATGCCGATCACCGGCATCTCCTTCTCGCAGCCGCTCAATCTCACAGTTGGGATCTCCATCTCATGCAATGAAACAAAATTATATGTTGCTGTTACACACAGAAATGAGAAATCCCGTACATGTATTTGTGTTGTGGCGGCCGGGAAATCGGCGATTACTTATAGGAGGGGCATACCAAGTTAATGTTTACTATTCATTTTTTATTATTATTACACAACACATGAATTACGCACCCAGATTCCAGCCGGCAGAATGGACATTTAGGTAAATTGCGTATGCATTAATTATTTTATTAATTACAGTCTATTTGGGATTGAGTTTAACAAATTCAGCATTTTGATTTTAAAATTTTGCAGTTTTGAATTATGACAGGCTGTAATCGTCATAAAGCTTTTGTTTGATATACCCGATTTTGCCTCAAGTTATGATGGGTCACTATAATTATTACAAAAGAAATATACTCCATGATTTTGTCTGAAAATCTTGGGAGCCTATCGTAAATTAAATATACTTGCGAAAATAGCATATTCAATCGGTGGGGGAAGGTTGAATTGGTCATAGCATAAAACTTTGAACTTGGAAAAAGTGGGAGAGATGACCAAATCACTTAACGGAAAAAATAAAAACTGGAATAATAGAATATGATATTTTAGTTGTATGTGTTGATTGGGTGCAATTATATATATTGAGTTTGAATCTCGTGTTAAGAAAAAGAATTTATATTAAATAAGAATAAGTTTCATTTATTTAATTGACCGCATCCAAGATTGAGTCAAAAATAGTTTATTACTATAAAACAATGGGCAACAATAATGTATATGACCATAATGTATCTTAAATATAATTTATAAAACAATTAACCAAAATATTTTGAAAACTCGTGATTTTTTTTAAAGATAGAATATTGTATTATCCATTCAAAAGTTAAATGTTATGACTTAAAAATATGTAAGCCCATTTCAAGTTCATAAAAATATAAAGCCTTAAGAAGAAGTTCAAAAACATAAATAAGGAAACAAAAATGAAAGATAAAAGCAAGTTCTTTGGTCAAAGGTAGGTATTCCAGGCCGAACCACTTCCCAAGATGAAGAGAGTCGTTTGGATGAGAAACAAAGTCAAGACCGAATGAGTAATTCGAAGTGCAAAGTCAATACTCTAGTCAATTTCATCAAAGGGTGTATTTATTATATTTGGCCTCAATAAATAGGACCTCAGTTATTGTAAAAACACGTTAAATTTATTTATAAAGGCATCAAGACAATCAAGTTCTACTAAGAGAAAAGTGTAACAATTCTTGTTCTATTTACTTATAGTTTCATTTCAGAACTATTTTATCCAGTATTCTTATAAGATTTGAACCGCAAAAATCGAGCATTAACAATTGGCGCTAGAAGGAGGGTCGAATAAGAAAGAAAGATAAAAATAGGCAACAGTAAAAATAATAGCAACCAAATAGGACACGGGGTGTTCCGAAGCCAAGCCGAGTTTGAAGCCGAACTCAAAAGGCACTAGGAACAATTTTGAAACCTGCAAGAAAAGAATCGGAGGGTCACCCAAGAAGCAGAAGCCCTTCGACAACAATCTGCTTTAAACTAGAGCGAAGAACAGGACGAGACTCCATCCATGAGTCATACTCCTCAAACCAATCCAAATGGGAACCAGGAGAAAACATATCGAGCCCCAACAGACTTACCCAGCAGCAATTGAACACTGACCGAAATAAGGGACTCGACTGAAAAGATAAAATTGCACAAGAAACAACTCGAGCAAATGCAGAAGCCGATTGTCTTCATCCCCGGAGCCCCAACTCCTCCAAAAATATACCTTTGGATAGCAATGCAGAATCACCCTTCGCTCGAAGGATATCGACAATACAACTACCGTCTCGATTCACGATGCCCACAATAAAAGCATATGATGGCAAGATGGATCCTGACGAATTCATCACCCTTTATAAAATGAAAATGCAGATCACCATGATCCCTGATCACCAGCGCGAAGCTTTCATGTGCAAAAGCTTCGGTGCATGCTTGGATGGGCTGACCATGCAGTGGTTCATGCATCTACCTCCCAATTCGATCTCATCATTCTCTGAGTTGTACCAATTTTTTACTCAATATTTTTCAAGCAGCTAAGATATTGGACGACCTCTATTCAGTCGTTAAAAAAGAAAACAAGTCCCTTCATGACTTCTTGAGGTGGTTCGACTAAGTCAAAGTCACAATACAGAATTGCCTTGAAGAAACTGCAGTATCAACCTTCAAATAGGGCCTAAGAAGAAACTCCAACCTTTTCTGGAAGTTGGTCAAGTACCCCTGCTCGACCATGGCAGAGGTACTAGCAAGGACCGAAGCTCAAATTCGACAAGAGGTCGAAGAAGAGAACTTTGGCCGAAGGAACAAGTTAAGAAATCAAACAACTCGCATGGAAAAGAAAAGCGAGACACGGACCAAAGTTTGATATCAACTGTATCCCGCTCAAACCGAGTCCACTAAACAAGGGATGAAGGTGGTATCAAGTGCACCTTTTGATGATCCGAAAATCCCTTACACACAATCATTCGGGAGAGGCACAAGATCAGCAGTGATATTCACTGACTGAGAAAAATGATTTCAAGGCCCGAATGAAGGGATATATCCCTATACTGTGAGTTCCACCAGGACCACGACCATCGATCTAACGACTGTCGTGACTTAAAAAATGAAGTCAATCGACTTTTGGCTGAAGGACAACTGACACCCTCAAAAACCCAAAAATGGAGAGTTTGGACGAGGAGTAAGAAGAACGGTGAGGGAATTTAAAAAACCCCACGCCAGCTACAGGGGTAAACAAACAGCCTCTTCCCGAAGAACCCCAGTAGCCGCAGATTGAGAGAGTCATCAACGTCCTAACTGGAAATGTAATAAAAAAAAGAAATAACATAATACATCACACTTTCATATGTGTGTGTGTGTGTGTGAGAGAGAGAGAGAGAGAGAGAGAGATGTATATATGTCTAATCATATGAGAATTGTTCTTAACGTGAGAACATAGAATATACAATGAAGTAATTTTAAGATAAAATGAATAAAACTTTAGATAAAAGTAAACAATATTTTAGAAAAACTGAAGTCTAAAAATTACAATGAATGAAATCGAAGATAAAATGAAGAAAATGGAAGATAAAATGAAAATGAAGTATTTTGAGGTTAAAATGAAATATTTTTTTAATGAATGATTTTGATGTTAAAATGAAGTATACTAAGGATATAATGTAGTATTCTCATCATCTCATGTTGTCACGTTAAGACAATCCTCACCAGATTAAGCTCATATATATATATATATATAGGGTAGTGATCAGGTGAGAATAGGAGTTACTATGAGAAATAATAATAGATTTCGCGCGTCCATCTCATCAAATCGACGAACATGATTCATTCTCAACAAATTGAAAAACGTGGCATTTTTGCCCCAATATCCTGCAGTAAAGGCTAAAATTGTAAAAATACTCAAACACAAACAACAACCTGCATTTTAAGCCCGATTTACTTCATTTTTAGCACGATTTACTTCATTTTTACATAAATACGAATTTTAAAAAAAAATAAAATTACACCTTATTAACTGTCGTAAGTTCATTTTTGACCATCCTACGTGCATCTATAAGAATGCTATTATGCATTTTTGGTTACATTCTTATTGATTTTGACACAATTTCATGACTCAAGATATGCCAACTTTTTACATTTTGCACACATTCTCATTGGTTTATCCAACATTTTAAGAGCTTTCTCATTCCTCGAAGCAATTCGACTTCCACTGCCTTTGGCTTTCACAATAATTGGAGGCAACACTTCAATATTTTCAGGAATCGAAACATTCAAGCATCTTCTTCTTCAAAGCAGCAACACGAGCATAGTCCCTATAAAACTCAATACCATCATCAACAGTTCTAAAAACTTTGCTCTTAAAACGCTTCATCTCATCAACACACTTTGGAATAAATGAACCTGTAAGATACAAAAATGCACACATTTAACACTAAAGATGCACAATATAAAAGTAAAAATGAACGTCGATCTGAATAAAATAATTTTTTTAAACTATATTCATGCTCAATTAACAAAGTCGAGACCGAACACGAATGCAAAATCTAGAAACAAAGAAAAATTTGATCGAGAGAAGAAATATAAATCAAATTGAACGAAGAAGGAAGAAGAAATCAAATCGCATGAAGAAAGGAATAAAAAATCTGTAAGATACAAAAATGCATAAATTTAACACTAAAGATGCACAATATAAAAGTAAAAATGAACGTCAATCTGAATAAAATAATTTTTTTAAAACTATATTCATACACAATTAACAAAGTCGAGACCGAACACGAATGCGAAATCCAGAAATAAAGAAAAAAATCTGATCGACAGAAGAAATATAAATCAAATCGAACGAAGAAGGAAGAAGGAAGAAGAAATCAAATCATGCGAAGAAAGGAATAAAAAATCTGATGAGATACTATTTCAGATTTAAAAAAAAAGCTAAAATTACAAAAATAACATTAATTTTGCAACACTGCAGGATAATCGAGGAAAACTGCACACGGAGTGAAATAGATCATGAGCGTTGAAATCACAAAATTAAAGGCTGAGATTTATTCTCATTTCTCATGTTAAAAACTATTCTCATGTGATCACTACTCTCTCTCTCTCTCTATATATATATATATATATATATATAAAGAGAGAGAGAGAGAGGTTAGATTGTATGAGAATAGATGTTAATATTAGAAATGAGAATAAATCTCAGTCATTGATTGCACAAGATCTGCGGTCAAGCTTTAATAATTTCTGTTTTTATTTTATCCTCCGCGTACTTCATTATTACATATTTAAGGACATCTTTGTCATTTAACCTATTTTAATTATGGTATCTCCCTCAAATAAAATATTTTTTTTGGGTTTCCTTCTTTCAG
Organism: Plectranthus barbatus; assembly: GCA_026898455.1. Classification (NCBI taxonomy): domain Eukaryota; kingdom Viridiplantae; phylum Streptophyta; class Magnoliopsida; order Lamiales; family Lamiaceae; genus Plectranthus; species Plectranthus barbatus. The sequence goes on from JAPKLW010004362.1 coordinate 26,573, forward strand.
GCGATTTGGATCTATAATTCCTTTTCTTTTCGATTTTTCATGAGATTTCGATTGCCTTGTTGAATAAGTTTTGATATTTCTCAATATTAATTCATCTTTGTCTTCATTTTATCCTCATTAATTCATATATATAATTTTGGCGATCGGATCTGATCTGTTGTTGTTACCAATCCCCCTATCAATCCATCTCCTCTCGTTCCACTCCTCCATGAATCATGAGTGTTGGTTCAAAAGGTTAGATTCTAAATTTTCGCGCTTTCTAAGTTCATATTTCTTTTGTTGTTATTGTTTCGCGATAAGTTACAAATTGTTTTTGATATATTATTTTGAGAATTTTTATTTCAAACAATTTTTAAAGTCTTTCATTTTTACTTTTTTATTATTCATTTGTAGTGTTGTGTTATTCATTATTTGGTATTACAACTTCATTTTTAGAAAATTCCGATTATTCCTTTTTATTGATTTTATTTTTAGTAACATGTTGTTCATCATTTTATTTGTTCTCAGGTTCATTTATACCAGAATGTGCTGATACGACGACGCCTTACAAAGGGAGAAAATTAGAGTATTGGATGAATTGCATAAACCATTTGGATGACTCAACTGCTAACTATAATAATTCATCAATGAAAAAGAATATGTTTGAAGATGTCAACGAAAGAGAAAGTTGTTAGATTGTTATTTAAACATATGAAAATGTGTGCAAAACCTAAGTGAAGATTAAAAAAAGAATCTCACATCATAATGCATAATATAATATCTAAAATGAATATCTATGTAGATATAATGAATCATACGAGCGATATAATGACCGTTAGATGAAGTATATCTTCGAATAACATATATTGTTTTTGAATTTAATGAAGTAGATTAGAGATAAAATGAAGTATATGGTAGATAAAATGAACACAACTGAAGTTAATTCATTGTTCGTAATGACTATGTTGCCTTTTAATGAAGTAAAATGAGGATAAAATGCCGCATTTTTTGTTGAAGCTCTTATGTAATCTGGATCGTTGATGTTGTCAAATCTATGGACGAGATTTATTCTCATTTCTCATGATAAGGGCTATTCTCACCAGATCAGCCCCCTATATATATATAATGAAGACAAATAAAAGTGAAATTTATATTATATATATTGTTTCAATAAGAGAAAGAGAAAATTGAAACTAAAGAAAATCTCATTCAAATAGGTTGTAAGGTAAATCTAATTTACTTGTTGTGCGATGAAATTATTGAAACGACACAATATGGCTTATCTTATAGTGAACAAGTGAAAAAAAATTAGTTGTTGATTCACAAGATGGGTTGTTGATCTCTATTTTGGCTTAAAAATAATCAATTAAAGTAACCATTTTTAAAAATATTCTTACAAAAATATAATGATATACCCTACATAGGAATAAAAATTGTTTGAAATACGTGTTAGTTTTAGAATAGGTGAGAAAAAGAAAAGTAATTATTTGAAAACTTAATTTTTCTAATAGTAGCATGTTGAAAGTTTTCCACAACAAAAAATTAAGATAAAATTTTTAGCATTAAAATTTATAAATTATGAAGTAAAACCTATTATA
>JAPKLW010004363.1:0-28147 GCA_026898455.1 Plectranthus barbatus
CCAAGCTGAAAGGTGTCCGCAAAGGAGGGTTGTATGTCGTTGACTGGCAAAGCGGGAAGACTGATACATGCTTTGTTGCCACCAGTTCCATGGAGACCAACTGGCTGTGGCACAAAAGGTTAAGTCATTTGAATTTCAAAACTATTAATTATCTAACCAAGCATGATCTTGTAGATGGTCTTCCCAAGGGCGGGTTCAAGAAGGAAGGGATTTGCAAGGCCTGCCAGCAAGGCAAACAGACCAAGAAATCCTTCAAGAGCCAGTCGCCAGTTCACCCTAGTACCAGTCAGGTACTCGAGCTGTTACATATGGACCTGTTTGGACCAGTAACGCCGCAAACCATTGGAGGAAGACGATATTCGCTGGTGGTAGTCGATGACTACTCGCGCTATACATGGGTGAAGCTTCTCAGAACAAAGGATGAGGTGAAGGTGATTCTTCCAGAGTTGATCATCCAAGCTCAGAAGCAGAGAGAAGCTGTCGTGAAGCGAATTCGTTCGGACAATGGGACTGAATTCTGCAACGGTCCGCTGATGGATTTTTGCGCGGAGGCCGGGATCAAGCATGAGAGATCTACTCCAAGGCAACCGCAGCAGAATGGACTGGCAGAACGTAGGAACAGGACGCTGAAGGAAGCAGTCCGATCCATGCTGGCTGAGTCTGGTTTGGGTCAGAGTTTCTGGGGAGAGGCGTTGGTGACTGCTTGCTATACTCAGAATAGGAGCGGGATCAACGACAGACTTCAGAAAACTCCCTACGAAGTGTACTTCGGTCGTAAGCCTACTTTAGCTCATCTTCGTGCATTCGGTTCTCCATGTTATATCCATAATAATGGGAAGTCGAACTTAAATGCTTTCTCGCCTAAAGCTGATGAGGGTGTGTTTGTCGGATATGGACACCCCTCTCACAAGGGTTATAGAGTATTTAACAAGACGACCCAGCTTGTGGAAATAACATGCAATGTTGTTTTTGATGAAGCTACTTTAGTGCGCAGGACCTTACGCCAACTGGCTAAAGATGTTCCTGAGGTCAATGATGTCAATGACCAGTTGGGCAGGAATTCTTCCAATGCTCAACCAACTGGTTCGACTAGACCGATGAATGGATCATCTTCACAACCAGTTACCTCAGGTGCCCATCAGCAACCTGAGAGGGTCGGTGATGCAAATGACCTTGCTGAGACCTTACACTCAATCTCCCTGAGTGGACCCAGTAACAATCTAGGGGGAATCCCTACTGGCCTTTTTTAAGAAGAAGGCAGTGATGGACCAGCTGGAGAGGATGTTCCAGCTGATGCTGACAACATTGGTGGAGATTCAGACAACCAGTCAGACGGTGATGCTGATGAAGTTATCCCAACTGGTGAAGTTCCAACTGAAGGTCAACCGCCAGTTGCTGTTGCAGCTCCGACTGGTGGAAATTTGGAAGCACCAGTCGTCAGGACAGATGAACCTGTTTCCCAGCCGGCACCAGCGGTCGCTGGTCCTCCCAAATGGCTGAGGGATCACCCATCTGATGCTATTCTCGGTGATCTGGAAGGTTCTGTCCAGACCAGGCACGGCAGTGCGCTATTGAGTTGCTTTATATCTCAGATGGAACCTACATCCATCAAAGATGCGCTCGAATCTGCAGATTGGATCAATGCCATGCACGAAGAGCTTGCGGAATTCACTCGCAACAATGTTTGGGACTTGGTAGAGAGACCATCACACCAGTCAGTGATCGGCACCAAGTGGGTTTTCAAGAACAAGCGAGATGAAGATGGCATTGTGGTCCGTAACAAGGCTCGTTTAGTCGCCAAGGGCTATAGACAGTGTGAAGGCATCGATTTTGATGAGACCTTTGCACCTGTTGCAAGAATGGAGGCGATACGGCTGTTTTTGGCTTATGCAGCGTATCACGGCTTCACGGTGTTCCAGATGGACGTGAAGAGCGCATTCTTGAATGGCGAACTAAAGGAAGAGGTATATATAGAGCAACCTCCTGGATTCGAAATTGGCACCAAAGTGTACAAGCTAAGGAAGGCCCTGTATGGATTGAAACAGGCGCCCAGGGCTTGGTATGATACACTATCTCAGTTCCTCACCAGCAATGGATTTCGAAAAGGGAAGATCGATCGGACTCTCTTTCTTCTCAACGATGGAGCTGACATGCTGATGGTGCAGATCTATGTCGATGACATCATCTTCGGATCCAAGAACATATCTCTCTGTGAGAAGTTTTCTAAGCTGATGCAGACCTCATTCCAGATGAGTATGATGGGCAAGCTGACGTACTTCCTAGGACTTCAAGTCCAGCAATCAGCTGATGGTATTTTTATCAGCCAACGGAAGTATACCAAGGATCTTATTCAGAAATATTGCCCAGAGAAAACTAAGTCTCTAAGGATCCCGATGAGTACCAGCTGCCAGATATTTCTTGATGAGCAAGGGGAATCAGTTGATCCTACTATATACCGAGGAATTATTGGATCACTCCTCTATCTCACTGCCAGCAGACCCGACATTTCTTATTCAGTCGGAGTGTGTGCCAGATTTCAAGCTAATCCTAAGAAGTCACACATGGAAGCTGCTAAACGGATTGTGAAATATCTGAAGGGGACAGAATCTCTTGGAATATGGTATCCCAGAAATGATGAGCTTACGCTTATTGGATATTCAGATTCTGATTTCGCTGGATGCCGTATTGACCGCAAGAGTACCAGTGGTACGTGTCAGTTTCTCGGACACAAGCTGATTAGCTGGTTCAGCAAGAAGCAGCACTCTGTAGCTACTTCTACCACTGAGGCTGAGTATGTTGCCGCTGCCAGTTGCTGTGCTCAAATTATTTGGCTCAAGCAACAACTGGCTGATTATGAAGTGAACACTGGCTGTGTTCCTATTTATTGCGACAACAACAGTGCTATGTGCATCACGAAGAATCCGGTTCATCACTCCAGGACCAAGCACATAGACATTCGACATCACTTCATTCGTGATCATGTCGAGAAGAAGGATGTCAGCGTGGACTACATTCGTACTGAAGATCAACTGGCTGACATCTTCACAAAGCCCCTGCCAGAAGCAAGATTCAAGGAGTTGTGCATCAAACTCGGTCTTATGGAGATTGATGCGAGCCCTAATGATGAGGAAGAATGAGTCCAAGCTCTCATTCTGTTCTTGATTCTCTGGCGGATGCTGATTACAACTGAGTCCAAGCTCTCAGTTGTGGTGTTTCTCAACAGGTGGATGCTGATTACGACTGAGTCCAAGCTCTCAGTCGTCCACTTTCCTCGTTTGTTGTTCTTACAACAAGTGGTGTCTATCAACCACAGTTGATATCTACTGGCGGACCTTATCCCTCATTTGTCCAAGGAAATGAGTCCCAGCTCTCATTTCATCTTGCCAGTTTTTTATCTTCCGCTGAAGCGAAATTGGGTCCCAGCTGCCACCTTCTAGCAGTGTTGAAGAAACGGATCCACTTCCAGTTGCCAGCAGATAACTGGTGGTCATTCCCACGACTGGCGAAAATTGAGTCCAAGCTCTCAATTTGGTCAAGGACGCTAGTCTGATCAATAAGTGGTATCAGTTGCTAACTGATGAGCTTGTCAGCAGAATGTATTATAAGCATGTGGTATCAGTTGCCAACTGATGAAGAGGCCAACCAGTTAGGGGGAAGTATGCGACTGGCGTATGCTGGTGATGCCTAGCCAAGCCAGCTGTCGCAGAATTGGCGGGATTGTTCAAATCCATGTAGCGTGTACTGGCCTCAGAATTTAATGCGGCATTTAATGCCACATTTAATGCGCACAGTGGCTGCGCAGTCCGCCTTTTGGTTTCCACCAATCACTGAGCGCCACGTCAGCTACACGGCACGCCCCACGTCAGCACGACCGCGCACGTCGCACAGGGAAACGGGCCTGCTGATGACCGTCGATTCCCGCTTGCTGAGCGTTGATCCTGGTCGTCTGATCTTGCATGGACTCGAGTATAAATACTCGAGACTCTTCATCGGAAAAACCTTTACGATCTTTCAAGTTTTTCCAGCCCTAATCTCTCTCAATCTCAAGCCTTCCTTAAGTTTTTCTTCAGAGATTATGGTTTCATCTTCACGCCCCCCAACTGATAATCCCCCGGAAGACAACCCACCTTCCACATCTTCATCGTCTGGTGAGCCCAGACTACCAGTTGCCGAGCAGCACATGCCGACGTACACCGGCATTGTGAAGATTGAGGATATTGACTATACTCTTCCGTTCGCTCGACTGGTTCAGCTGAACAAGCCGGCAACCCGTGATCAGTTGTCAAATGCCCAAGTCAGAGCCGCACAAGTTCAGAAGGAGAAGATCCTCAACGAAAAACTGGCCAGAAAGAACTATGGGGAGGAGCTGATCGAAATGATCGATCATGAAGGCCTCCGACAGTATCTGACGGCGGCGCCCCAGACTTTCCATCCGCACCTGGTGGCGGAGTTCTACGCACGGGCGGTGATCGCCGACGGCGGACGGTCCTTCACCACTTCGGTGTTTGGACACCTGATCACCGTCTCCCCCGAGTACCTCGCCGAGATGTTCGGGCTAAGGAACGAAGGCGAGGATGTGGCTACCTACCTTCAGAACAACACCGTCGAGTTCCAGAAGCGCTGGACCCAGTGGAAGAAGGCGGAGGTGACCACCTTTCGGACTGGAATGAGAAAGTTCGAAATGGACGAGTTTTGGCAGATGGTGTGCGACATAGTCGTACGAATGCTGCAGTGCGAAGTGGGGTCGTACGCAGAGCTGAGCATCCGGAAGTTCTCCGTGATGAGTGCCCTTGCTGACGGGATTCAAGGGAACTGGGCCGAATTCCTTTACGGCCGGCTCCTGGAACACGTCGGCAGGAACATCGACGTTCCGATTAAAGGGAGGTTTGCCCATTCCGTATCCTTTGGGCTTCGTATCAGCCGCCTACTGGAGATGGAGTTGGGTGATGGGGTGGACCAGGGTGAGCAATTGGTCAGTTCGGACTTCATCCCTCAGACCAAGGAGCAAGCCAAACTCCCCCGCCCAGACTACAAGAAGCCCAGGAGGCTGAAGGGGAAGACCTCAGTGAATCCTTCTGAGGGTGTCTCTGAGGAAGATGAGGTGGATGAGGGCGAGCAACTGCCAGTTATGGCTCGCCCGCTGACTGAAGAAGAAAGGGCTGCGCTCAAGCGCCAGCGAGAGACTGAGCATCTCTTCGCCCAGATGGGAGATGCAGTGGAAACGGCCACTGGCATCCATCCCCGAGACATCCGCATCGTCCCTACTGACGAGCCATCCCAGAAGAAGCCCAAAAGACCCAAGAAGCATCAGCATCAGCAACCCCATCAGGCACTGGTCCTTGGTCCAGCTCCAAGGAACATATTGGGACAGACCCAGGAGGAGCAGCTGGAGATTATGACCCGGAAGAGGAAGAGGGTCCAAACTAGAGCTCAGCTGGTGATGGAGCAGGCTAAGAAGGAGAGAAGTGCCTCCATTGTCAGGAGGAAGCAAGCCAAGGCAAGGCTGAAGGCCTTGGCAGCCCAGCAAAAATTAGAGGCTGAGCTGGCAGCCCGCGATGAAGCCTATGCCAAAGTGCAGGCTGAGCATGCAGCCAGGCGCCAGGAGGAGCTGGCTGAACAGCTGAGGCTGGCAAACAAGGGCAAAGGAAAGGCTGATGAAAGTCCAAGTGCCAGCCCACCAGCTTCCCCACCACCAGGCGAGCTTTTACCAGAAGGTACATATCAGCGCCTGCTGGTGATGGGAGTCGACGAGGACATCATGTCCATAGTCGAGCACTACCAGCCGGATGAGGAAGAGGCTGGGAGTCCGCTGGCTGCGCAAGGGGATGCCAGCGGAAGGGGAGTTGTCGAAGAAGGCCCGCTGGCAGTGCAAGGGGTTGCCAGCGGAGGAGTTGATGAGCGGGCGACCACCCCGGAAAAACTGGCGGAGGAGAAGGAGGAGAAGGAAGAGAAGGAGGCAGAGAAGGAAGAAGAGATGGATGTGGAGACTGGTGCAAGGACTGCTGGGAAGGCTCCCATTGTTATCTCTGATGATTCTGAAGAAGAGGAGCCACCAGTTGTCCAGCACTCCACAATCCAGAGGATGGAGCCAAGGAACCTGTTCCCAGATTTTGCAAAGGAAGGGAAGGCTCAGCTCGGTCGTCAACAGTCCCAAGGAGCCTCAACTTCTGGACGACCAGCGACATCCTCACCAGCACAGGCTCGACGTGCTGATTCGCGACCACGACGTGACATAACCGTCAGCGTCCTCAATTACAACGTGGTCGACGATGATGAATATGAGGAGATGGTCAATGGACCCCATCGGTGGGAGTTACGCGGGGAAGAGGCCTTCGACACCTCTCGAGTGCCTGACTACAGTATTCTCAACATCATTCCCCTCCGCGGGCTCCCCCACCAGTCGGTCTTAGCTTCCCGCATCCAGGACTGGTGCCTGCCCCTGAGGCCGATGGAGTTCTACAACCGTACTCTGTATGAGTACGCAGAAAATATCACAGTGGAGGTCGAGGATGCCGTTGATTTCGACTTGTTCAATGACTTCCGGTATCTGTGGTTTGTCAACCCGACCCTGTACTGTGAGCTGCGGAGATGGAGGATCTTTGACCGTGTGGAGCGGTATCTCACGGTGGAGAAGCGCTCAGTTCTGTACGCTAGACTGGGGCTGGAATACTGGAGGAATGAAGAGGACTGGGCAAATGAATTCATGGATACTATAACTGACGAGCCAGAGCCCTTGTCCCTTAGGCGTGTCCGGCGGCGAGTGCAGAAGATTCTTGATTATCGCCTAAGGACTGGCAGTTCAGGACTCCCGCAGCCAAGGCGTGTCCGAGTGCCCTTTCTCCAGTTCCACCGCACCAGCCGGGGCTTTCAGGTGGTCTACGCTCTCCGAAGGATCCGTATACTGATTGCCCTCCCACCGCTCTTCCTCTACTTTGCCCGTCTGTTCGATATGGCAGCCACTGAGTTGCTAATTGATCATGTGGTGGAGGAGGATCCCTCCCGCAGCAGATGGCTGGTCCCTGCAGTCGCTGGTGCTCCGATTGTTGTGGAGCTGGAGCACATCGACTGGCAGGTGATGGAAGTTGATTCAGAACAAGTCCCGCCAGCATCAGCTGAGATGCTGGTGGAGGAGTCAGCCGCAGACGAAGAGTCAGCAGCAGCAGCAGCATCAGCAGTACCAGAAGATGCACCAGCAGCCGCTGCAGTCCCAGCAGAAGCATCAGCCGCTGCAGAGCCAGTAGTGGAGAGGCCAACTGGAGCTGACACTGAGATGGCTGAGGCCTCATCTGGTGTGCCCTCTACTTCGATGGAGCTGTCAGCAGAGCCTCTCTCCGAGGTCCATCCGCCTGCGCAACTGGTTGCTCTCATTGATGCCAGGATGGACCAGCGCTTTTCCTCCTACCGAGCAGAGATGGCGCAACAAATGGAGGCTTTCACCTCTGGGGTGAACTCCTTTTTGGCGCGGATCCAAGAGGGGGAAAGGGCGCGAGCAGTCGCTGATGAGGAGAGGGCTCGGCTTGCTGCGGAAGAACGCCGGATTGCTGCTGAGGAGCGCTTGAAGAGGGAACAAGATATGGCGGCGTTTACAGAGATCTTGAGGAACTTAGCAAATCGCAATCAATCACCTGGATCCTCATCTCAGCCATAGGTCTTGTACTCTTCATTTCTTTTGTAAGTATTTCTTGTATCAGTTAGACTAGTCAGTTTTCAATCCTGTACTTGTAATTGTAACATCATTAATGGATTGATTACTGACGGGTTGACGACAATTTCTCATTGTCCAACTAATGTCAACTTTTTACTTACCAGCTGAACTTACACATTCAGTGTAATCAGCACCAGCACTCATTTTGATACTTGTTAATTCTAACCTGGCTCAGATTCTCACTTCATAACTTAATCGAGCAATATCTCTCCCAGTTTGAGGGGGAAGATTTTTAGGTTAGAGCTGATGTGAGGAAGTAGTTTCTTGGGTTTAGATCTGATAGATTTATTTTGTAAAACCCAGAAATGCTTTGTAACTTTCCTCATCAGCTGAGTGCTCGCTGGTTAGGCTTTGATCGCACCAAAAAGGGGGAAATTGTTGGGAAATTTGGCTAAGTTTCCCTTCCCCAGTTGATAGCTTAGCTTAGATCCCTGATTTGGTGTTTAAGTGTTTTGGTGGATCAAATCCTAAGTCCAACCAGCGTCAGTTTGTCTCTAGAATAGCTCTAGTCTCAAATGTAAAGTCCTGTTTAGGTATTTTGAGTTGTAAGTCGCAGCTGATCAAGACTCATGCTGGCTACTGTTCACCAGCATGAGATGTGCTTACCAGTTGAGGGATGCCTCACCAGCAAGCGACTGACCAAGACTCATGCTGATACTGTTCATCAGCATAGAGTTGAGCTATCGACTGGCTACTGTTCACCAGTGGGAAGATTTCATCAGCAGGAGGCTGACAGATCTACCAGCAGAATATGTGTTCTGGCTGATACTATTCACCAGCGGTGAAGCCACCAGTCACGGGAGATTCCAAGAGATAACATCAGACGAATTGGTAGACCTTGATTGTGCTTAAGGAAAGTCACCAGCAGAGACTGCCAGCACAAGATCACCAGTATGATCTACCAGTCGGAGGTTATCAGCAGAATTCAAGATTCGCTCTCCCAGAGTCTTAGAGACAAAAAGAAGATTCGTCTGAGGAAGTAACTGACAGTGTATGACTTTAAGGAGGATGCCTTAAAGTCTATCAGTTCAAGACACCAGTTCCGATTCCTCGTACTGACGAATAGAGTCGTTCTGACACAAAGAGATCTGTGTCAGATAAAGCGATCAAAGGTATGGCGCTTTCCGGAAATTCCTACCTGCCGCCTGCAGAAGGACATGCGAGGACAGAGACTTTTCCGGATGTGTCCAAACGGCTAGTATTTGAATCTGAATCTCACGTCTATAAATACGTGAGATCCAACAGCATTCAATACTCTTGGCCACTCCTAGCCACTCCTGAACTACCGAAAGCTCAAACGCATTCATATCAGCGTATAAGCAATCTTTCGAGGCTTTTCTTAAAGCTACTCCGTGTGTCAATCATTTGAACACGAGACTCCAAGCTTCTAGCTTGTGAGTTATTGATCTCATTTGGTGTTCTTTCTCATTCCGAGGAAGAACATAGCAGCTCTTGAGCCAGCCAGCTCCAGAGTTATTACGGGCAGTTTTGCCGCCAGCAAGAGTCAAGTTCTTGGGAGAACTCAACACCCAATCAGTCGGAGGAGGAGGTTGAAGTGACGTGCTCGCACTCCATCCATCTGACGAGAGTTGAAGAAGGACAAGGACCGGGAGCGGTTGATCCAGTGGACTGGTAGACGAGGCATCTACCAGCTGGAAATAGATCGTAGGAAATCTTGTACCGGATTACTCTTTTTAGTGAATTTCCAGTGCTTCGACTGGAGAGTGGACGTAGATCAGTTGATCGAACCACTATAAAATATCCTTGTTATTTACTGCTTTCAGCATTTACTTACTGATTTAAAACCCAGCACCCAAGTGCTGGAGTATAACTGAAACCAGTTTATAACTGTGCAAACTCGACTCTAAAACTTTCTAAGTCCTGAGTCATCAGCTGACCAGCCAGTTGCCAGTCAGCTGAATACTCAGTTGCCAGTTGACTTACCAGCTGACAAGGTCCCAGTCAGCTGTGTAACCAGCAGAGTGCAGGAAACGAACTTACGTAATTTCCGCTGCCAAAGTATACCCTGATATCCGGGACCAACAAAAGCAGGTAAACGTATCCGTACCTTGAGTAATCGTCAATGAAAGTGACGAAGTACTCGTACCCACCACGAGCCTGCGTGGACATCGAACCATATAAGTCAGAAAGGATCAATTCCATCACTTCCTCTGCTCGAGACTGACTAGCCTTGAAAGGCCTAGTTGACATCTTGCCCTTGATGCAAGATTCGCAGACTTGATAAGGTACAACCCGGACTAAGTCCAATGTACCATCATCTGCAAGTCTCTGAATCCGCTTCAAGCTGATGTGATCTAGTCTCAAGTGCCAGAGATATGTAAGATCCTCATCAGAGGAAGTAAGTTTTCTCTTTCTAAGAATATCAATTACGGATGAATTACATGCAATACTTGAGGACATATTTGATCGAAGTAACATAGAGAGTGTAAATCAACTTCCCATAACGGATAACATTGTTATTACCATTGATAAAATCATAAATAACAAATATCCATAAAAGTTGATAAAATTTGTCTTGCTGATAAACCAAGGCCCACAAATAAACTCTCAAATGTACTTAATTCATCAAAAACATAAAGAAAAGAAAACTCCATGAAGCTCCGTCATAAATCGTTGCCTTCATGCAGTTTGGTATCTTCTTGCCATCACTCACCAGCCTTGTCGGCACGGTCCCCTGCAAAGTACAACAACATGATCAACAAGTCAGTGCTTACAGCTCTAGAAGAGCAACAACGGACTCTAATCATGCTTACAGTTATACATGCAAATGGCATACCTTGTCTAGCTTATGTTGGCTTGACAATCTTTCCTCCAATGTCCTTTCTTACCACACCTGAAGCACTTGTCCCTGTCAGTCGCCACTTTAGGCTTTTTCCCAGCCCCAACATCCTTCACAGGTGTTTTCTTAGCCCACTTCTTAATCTCTTTCTTTCGCTTCATACTTTTCGGTACAGCAGAGAGATTACCAGAAGTGGCCAAGGCAACCTTCTGAAGGTTCATGACCGATTCCGCTGCCATCAAGTCATTGAGTAACTCGTTAAGAGTATACTCTTTCTTGTTCATGACAACATTCAGCCTAAAACTCTCAAAGGACTTGGGTAGAGAGTTCTGTATGATATCGACCTTAGCCTCAGCATCGATACCTCCACCATGCACAGTTAGCTCATCCATGAGGTGAGTCATGGTAACTACGTGCTCTCTCACTGAGGTGCCATCAGTCATTTTCTTACTCACGATTTCCCTCATGAGATTGAACCTGACGGCTCCATCAGTTTCCCCATAGGTCGCCTCCAGACTCGTCATGATGTCATAGGCGTCCCTATGGTGCTGATGCTGCTGCTGCAAGACTTTCGACATAGTGGTCATCATGTAGCATTTGACTACATTGTTCGATTTCTCCCACTTGTTATAAAAGTCTATATCCATTTGACTGGATTCAGTAGTTGGCACTTCGAGACGAAGTACATGCAGAACGAACATATGTTTTTCTGCAATCAGGAGGTATTCGAGATTGCGTTTCCATTCCTGGAAGTTTGGACCAGTTAGAGTGTTTTGTGCGAGAATATTGATGACATTAGACATAGACATATCTGAAACAATAAAGAATCTTAAATAAGAACATACATGTAGAACTTCGAAAACAAATGCATTGAAAACCTCTAATAAATCAAATACAAATGTTTTCCACTAATTGCCCAAGAGTTCCCACCGCAAGCTACACTCGTAGACATTTACGATGTCACCCTCAACCAGAACTGCGGGTTTTAAGCCCCAATCCATTTAATTTCACTACCATGTCAGGAAGCTTTTGACACTAGAAATTAATAATTAGTGAAAACCTTGGACCAAGCCATCTCTCAAGAACAGAGATGCAATTCTTGCATTATATTCTAAGATGCTTCTAAGCCATTAACCACAAATTTAACTCCGGCCAAAAGAGACAGTTTAGCATGGTACGTAACCATACCGCACAGCCCTTAAAGCTTTTGTTATCTATAATTTAAATCAATCCTAGAATACTTGTGAAAGAGATCTACGCAAGCTACACTCGTAGACGTTTACGCAAAATCCTCCCACTATTCACATGATTTAAATTGTTTGTCTAGAAATCCCAACAACGGTACCCATGCACCTCTAGGAACTAGCAAGCTACACTCGTAGACATTTACTAGAACGAGAGATACACTTTTAGTCTAGGACCGCTTTGTGGAGGTCTATTGATTTTAATTAAAAAAATTGCTTAGTATTTTTCTTTTAAAAGGTTACTTATATGCACACACATAATTTCTTTGTTATTATAATTTTCAAATTTTTGCATGTAATTAAACAAGCCCAAAAATTCCCAAAATATAATCCAACAAAAGAAATTAATCACATAAGCATGCTTGGAAAGCCGTAAATAATAAAAGCGATAAATCATGCTTTTCCTATTATCTACTCATGCTTAATTGCGCACATAAATTAAAACACATATCATACGAGGACAATTAAGGCAAACAAAAATTCCTTGAGGCCCCACAAAATAGGAAAAATAAATCTTATCTATTACAATTTGAATTTTGAATCTATTTGGATAGATACAAATCTTCTAGGGCCTCCAAATCTTTATCCATCAAATCTTTTGGGATTTAGGCTTTTGTGATCTGATGATTTGCCCTAACCCTAATGCAAACCTAGGGTTTACACAGGATTGCACAAACCACCTAAACACGAGCCACCGCGACGGGACAGTAGCTGTCGACGACAACAGCGCCGCCGCCAGCACCGCCGCCCGCCGCGCCGTGCGCCTGCGCCCTCGGTCGCCGCTGCCTGGCCGCCCGCGACGTGCGCGGCCCTGCGCTGTTGCCGCCTGCGGATGCACGCGCGCGGCCTTGTACCGCCCTTCGCCGGCTCCGTCTTCGTTCTTCGTCCTCGACCCGTTCAATTTCAAATTTGAAAATAAAAAATTACAGAATAATCTATTCTATAACAATTTTCAAATCGACATTAATCACGGTTTTTCTCGTGATTTTACAAAATTAATTCAGCCCTACACAGATAAACCACCGCGGGCTGAATTACACAGGTTGCCACGAGGAACAAAAACCATCCACAATACAAAATATATTTATACATGCATATCGAATTTAATTACGCACAAAAGAGCCATAAATCAGAAACCTGGCTCTGATATCAATTGTAGGGTTTTCCTGTGAACCGAATCACAAAAACCAACTAAACCGGACCGATTTATGGATATAGTGCACAATTAAATTTACAAAATAAAATCTAGCATGCTCCTATGAATTCAATTCTCAGAATTGCGGATTGAGGAATTATCGTTATTTCGAAGAGTCTGATCCGATATTTCGCGTTTGAATTTCCAACTTCAATTCAACCACGCGATTCGATTTAATCTGCGGAAGCAGAAATTAGTAATCTAATTTCTTAGAAAAATTTGAAAACAAAAAGAGAAGAAGAGAGAATTCTGTTCTCCAGATTAGATCTTCAGGGTTGTGTCCCAATGTTGTTCAGATCTGCTACTGGTGAGGATTCCACAGATCTGTGATGTAGGCCAGAGGCGAAAATCCTTCTCCTCCCTCTACAGTTGGCGCCGCCCAACTCTCTATCTCCCTAGGGTTTTGACTGATTTGAATTATGATCAAGGTGGCTAGGGTTTCAGAGAGAGAGGGGTCTATTTATAAACCTATGGTTTTATCCCAAATGGGCTACTGGGCTCCATTCAGCATATATAACTTGGGCCAGACCTGGGACCTAATGCAAATAATAAAGTGGGCCTATAATTAATTAATTCCCACGTCCACAACCCAGGACACAATTAATTAATAAATATTAATTCCTTTTCACCACAGAATTAATACTGACCTACCCCTTTATTACCACGTTATGAGAATGAGCTGCATTAATTGAGAATCCCCAAATTTAAGGTTACCGGACATTCATTAATTAATCGGAGCCTCTGACAAGCTCTAACTACAATTAATTAATATCTTATTATTCCTAAGTAGTACCACTCAATCCTTATCACTCGTGCCTGAACTTAATCAGCCTGCAGGACTTTGGCACAATGAATGTCATTGAGCTCCTCAGGGAATGTCCCCATCCTATTACT
The DNA here is from genome assembly GCA_026898455.1 of Plectranthus barbatus. Lineage (NCBI taxonomy): Eukaryota > Viridiplantae > Streptophyta > Magnoliopsida > Lamiales > Lamiaceae > Plectranthus > Plectranthus barbatus. The sequence goes on from JAPKLW010004363.1 coordinate 13,839, forward strand.
CGGATATGGTTACCTAAACCCAGTCTCAGGCAGTACTACACGAACTACTGTTACCCAAGATGCGGATATACGAGCACGTTACTCAGGCTCTCCACCATGGCAAGTCAAAGCAACAGACAACCCGTGCAAACCCTTGAACCTTCGTTAGGGTTTGGACTCAATCAATATAATGAGATCTTGTATTCGCTGATGTCAGACAGACGAATACATCTCACTGCGGTCCATCAATACGCCACCCCTGCGTACCAGCATGTCAAGTAACCAAGACAGACTACTTATTCCAACAATGCCGCAGCCATCCGGACAGACGTATCCTCATACATTGTCTCGGCTGTGATCAGGTTTATGTCTCACAAGGTCAAGTGATCATACTGTCTTCTGCGATCTACAACACGCCGTATGATCGTCCCTATCGGTGAGACAAGAGGATATCATTGTTACATACATGTAAGATTGTTGACAGATAGGAGAAATAAACTATCGTATACTCATTATAATAAATGCTTTCAGTATACAAAACCCATCATGAGGAACTTACCCAAGCGCATGACGAGGAGCTCCCGTAAGAGCCGAATGAGGACATCAACTAGTAGGCGGACGTGGAGCTCCACAAGCACCAAACGCCGACAGGATGGTGCACGACCTCTTTTGGCTTTCAACACTATGTAGCTCAACGAGCTGGCGTTCCTCCCGCCCTTGCCTTCCGGTATGGAGGATCCACATGTAGCCAGGCTGGTTAGCCAGGTGTAGGCCGCTAGAAGTGCCATCGAAAGAATGTGGGCTCAGATGGAGGAGAAGGCGAGAACATACAAACTCCTCGATCGTGAGAATTGGCACCTACAACACCAAGTTAGCACGCGACTTATTGTCTAGGAACCGGGAAGCACCGGCAAACAACATCAAACTACTCCCCGAAATCTGCTAGCAGAGTTCAATTAGACTGTTGGGGGTGGCAACAAACAGACTGATGGGTTTTGTATACTGAAAGCATTTATTATAATGAGTATACAACAGTTTATTTCTCCTATCTGACAAACAATCTTACATGTATGTAACAATGGTATCCTCTTGTCTCACCGATAGGGACGATCATACGACGTGTAGTAGATCACAGAAGACAGTATGATCACTTGACCTAGTGAGACATAAACCTGATCACAGCCGAGACAGCGTATGAGGATACGTCTGTCCAGATGGCTGCGGCATTGTCGGAATAAGTAGTCTGTCTTGGTTACTTGACATGCTGGTACGCAAGGGTGGCGTATTGATGGACCACAGTGAGATTTATTCGACTGTCTGACATCAACAAATACAAGATCTAAATATTGATTGAGTCCAAACCCTAACGAAGGTTCAGGGGTTTGCACGGGTTAACTGTTGCTTTGACTTGCCATGGTGGAGACCATGAGTGACGTGCTCGTATATCCGCATCTTTGGTAACAGCAGTTCGTGTGGTACCACCTGAGACTGGGTTTAGGTAACCATATCCGAGTAATAGGATGGGGACATTCCCTGAGGAGCTCAATGACATTCATCGTGCCAAAGTCCTGCAGGCTGATTAAGTTCAGGCACGAGTGATAAGGATTGAGTGGTACTACTCAGGAATAATAAGATATTAATTAATTGTAGATGGAGCTTGTCAGAAGCTCCGATTAATTAATGAATGTCCTATAACCTTAAATATGGGGATTCTCAATTAATGCAACCCGTTCTCATAACGTGGTAATAAAGGGGTAGGTCAGTATTAATTCTGTGGTGAAAAAGAATTAATATTAATTAATTAATTGTGTTCTGGGTTGTGGACATGGGAATTAATTAATTTATAGGCCCACTTTATTAATTGCATTAGGTCCCAGGTCTAGCCCAAGTAATATATGCTAAATGAAGCCCAGTAGCCCATTAGGGATAAAACTCTAGGTCTATAAATCGACCACTCTTTCTCAGAAACCCTAGCCACCTTGATCATAATTCAAATCAGTAAAAACCCTAGGGAGAGAGAGAGCTGGGCGGCGCCTGTAGTGGGGAGAAGAGAGTTTTTTCTACTCCGGTCTACATCACAGATCTGTGGAATCCTCACCAGTAGCAGATCTGAACAGCATTGGGATACAAATCTGAAGATCTGATCTGGAGAACAGATATTTGTTTTCTTTGTTTTTCTTTTAAATTAAATCTTGAAATTCGTGTTCTAATTTCATATTGCGCAGATTTAATTAAATTGCGTGGTTGGTTCAAATTTTGAATTCAAATGCGAAAGATTGGTACAAAATCGACGGAGTTCAGGTAAACTCGATAATCCACGAATCGCATTAAATTCATAGGAGCATGCTAGGTTTTAGTGAATTTAGATTATATGCAATATCCATAAATCGATCCGGTTCACATGTGTTTTTGTGATGCGATTCACTGAAAATCCCTACAATTGGTAACATAGCCAGGTTTCTGATTTATGGCTTTGTTGTATATAATTAATTCAAATATGCATGTATGAATTTTATTATATGTCGTGGATGGTTTTTGTTCCTCGTGGCAACCCGTTTGATTCAACCCGCGGTGGTTTATCTGTGTAGGGTTGAATCTATTTTGTAAAATCGCGAGAAAATTCGTGATTAGTGTAGATTTGTTTTAAAATTGTAATAGAATAGATTTTGTAATTTTATTTCAAATCTGTAATTGGACGGGTCGAGGACGAAAAACGAAGACGGAGGCCGACGGACTGGGCGGCGGCGCACGGCGGCAGCAAGTGGCCGCGCACGCGTGCGGCCGCGGGAGGACGGCGGCAGCGGCAGGCTGGCGCAACGCACGGCCGGCGGCGGCGGTGCTGGTGGCGGCTGTGGTCGCGGTGGCTTGTGTTTTGGTGGTTGGTACAATCTTGTGTAAACCCTAGGTTTGCATTAGGGTTTGGGGTCAATCATCAAATCACAAAACTCTAAATCCCAAAAGATTTGGTGGATGAAATTTGGATGCCTTAAAAGATTTGAAGAAGATTTGAATTTATCCAATTAAATTCAAATTCAAATTGTAATAGATAGGATTTTATTTTTTCCTATTTTGTGGGGCCACGAGGAATTTTTGTTTGCCTTAATTGTCCTCGTATGATATGTGATTTATTATGTGCGCAATTAAGCATGTGTAGATAATAGGAAAAGCATGTTTTACTGCTTTTATTATTTACAGTTTTTTCAAAGCATGCTGATGTGATTAATTTTTTTTGTTGGACAAAGAAATTATATGTGCGCATATAAGAAACCTTTTAAAAGAAAAATTCTAAGCTGGTTTTTTAATTAAAATCAATAGACCTCCACAAAACGGTCCTATGCTGTAAGTGTATCTCTCATTCTGGTAAACGTCTACGAGTGTAGCTTGCTAGTTCCTAGAGGTGCATGGGTACGGTTGTTGGGATTTCTAGACAAACAATTTAAATCATGTGAATAGTGGGAGGGTTTTGCGTAAACGTCTACGAGGGTAGCTTGCGTAGATCTCTTTCACAAGTATTATATGATTGATTTAAATTGTAGATAACAAAAGCTTTAAGGGCTGTGTGGTATGGTTACGTGCCATGCTAAACTGTCTCTTTTGGCCGGAGTTAAATTTGTGGTTAATGGCTTAGAAGCATCTTAGAATATAATGCAAGAATTACATCCCTATTCTTGAGAGATAGCTTGGTCTAAGGTTTTCACTAATTATTAATTTCTAGTGTCAAAAGCTTCCTGACATCGTAGTGAAATTAAACGAATTGGGGCTTAAAACCCGCAGTTCTGGTTGAGGGTGACATCGTAAACGTCTATGAGTGTAGCTTGCGGTGGGAACTCTTGGGCAATTAGTGGAAAACATTTGTATTTGATTTATTAAAAGGTTTTCAATGCATTTGTTTTCGAAGTTCTACATGTATGTTCTTATTTAAGATAATATTATTGTTTCAGTTATGTCTATGTCTAATGCCATCAACATTCTCGCACAAAATTCTCTAACTGGTCCAAACTTCTTGGAATGGAAACGTAATCTCGAATACATCCTGATTGCAGAAGAACATATGTTCGTTCTCTAAGTACTTTGTCCCGAAGTGCCAACTGTTGAATCCACTCAAATGGATATAGACTTTTATAACAAGTGGGAGAAATCGAACAATGTAGTCAAGTGCTACATGATGACCACTATGTTGAAAGTCTTAAAGCAGCAACATCAGCACCATAGGGACGCTTATAACATCATGGCGAGTCTGGAGGCGACCTATGGGGAAACTGATGGAGCCGTCAGGTTCAATCTCATGAGGGAAATCGTGAGTAAGAAAATGACTGATGGCACCACGTAGTTACCATGACTCACCTCATGGATGAGCTAACTGTGCATGGTGGAGGTATCGACGTTGAGGCTAACGTCGATATCATACTGAACTCTCTACCCAAGTCCTTTGAGAGTTTTAGGCTAAATATTGTCATGATCAAGAAAGAGTATACTCTTAACGAATTGCTCAATGACTTGATGGCAGCGAAATCAGTCATGAACCCTCATAAGGTTGCCTTGGCCACTTCTGGTAATCTCTCTGCTGTACCGAAAGGTATGAAGCGGAAGAAGGGGATTAAGAAGTGGGCCTAGAAGACAGCTGTGAAGGATGGTAGGGCTGGAAAAAAGCCTAAAGTGGCGACTGACAGGGACAGGTGCTTCAGGTGTGGTAAGAAAGGACATTGGAGGACAAGGTATGCCATTTGCATGTATAACTGTAAGCATGATTAGAGTCCGTTGTTGCTCTTCTAGAGCTGTAAGCACTGACTTGTTGATCATGTTGTTGTACTTTGCAGGGAACCGTGCCGACAAGGCTAGTGAGAGATGGCAAGAAGATACCAAACTGGATGAAGGCAACGTTTTGTGACAGAGCTTCATGGAGTTTTCTTTTCTTTATGTTTTGATAAACTAAGTACGTTTATGAGTTTTTGTTTTGCGGGCCGTGGTTTATCGGCAGGACAAAATTTATCAACTTTCTATGGATATTTGTTATTTATGATTTTAGTCATTGGTGATAACAATGTTATCCATTATAAGATTTTGATTTACACTCTTTACATTACTTCGATCAAACATGTCATTAAGTATTGCATGTAATTCATCCGTAATTGATAATCCTAGAAAGAGAAAACTTACTTCTTCTGATGAGGATCTTACATATCTCTGGCACTTGAGATTGGGCCACATCAACTTGAAGCAGATTCAGCGACTAGCAGATGACGGTACATTAGACTTAGTCCGGGCTGTACCATATCAAGTCTGCGAATCCTGCATCGAGGGCAAGATGTCAACTAGGCCTTTTAAGGCTAGTTAGTCTCTAGCAGAGGAAGTGTTGGAATTGATCCAATCTTACTTATGTGGACCGATGTCCACGCAGGCTCGTGGAGGGTACGAGTACTTCGTCACTTTCATTGACGATTACTCAAGGTACGAATATGTTTACCTGCTTCGCTACAAGTCTGAATGCTTTGAGAAATTCAAAGAGTTCAAGGTTGAGGTAGAAACAAGGTCGGGAAAACTATCAAGTCATTGCGATCTGACCGTGGTGGCGAATACCTCGGTAACGAGTTCCTGCAGTATTTGTCAGATAACGGGATTACATCCCAGTGGACTGCACCGGGTTCTTCCCGGCAAAACCGTGTAAGCTGAAAGAAGAAATAGGACTCTTCTAGAGATGGTAAGATCAATGATGAGTTATGCAAACTTACCAATTTCATTTTGGGGCTACGCATTGGAAACAGCAGCTTACGTATTAAACGTGGTGCCTTCTAAATCAGTTCTTAAGAAGCCTTCAGAGCTCTTCCTTGGTCGCAAACCGAGTTTGTGCAAGTTTAGAGTATGGGGCTGTCCGGCACACATACTGTCGAAGGAACCTGATAAGTTAGAAAGCAGGTCAAAAGTAATGTTGTTCATAGGGTATCCCAGGCAAACGAAAGGTGGTTACTTTTACTGTCCTGAGAGTAAAAAAGGTGGTTACTTTTATCCTAGGCATCCTATGTGGATACTGTGATAGCCCGGTTCAGCATGCAACTCGCCAAGAAAGGCTTGCTACCTTTCAGACTTGGAGTTTGTCCTTCTAGTGGGCAGTGTCCTGAGACACAGCGGGAGAAAGATGAGATGAGTCTTGTACCATATGCTTCGGCGGTGGGTAGCCTCATGTATGCAATGATGTGTACCAGGCCAGATATTTGTTATGCCGTTGGCATGGTAGCTAGATATCAGTCTAACCCTGGACAGGCGCATTGGACTGCGGTAAAGCACATCCTCAAGTATTTGAAGAGAACCAGGAATTACTGCCTAGTTTATTAAAGTGAGGATTTGTTCCCTGTGGGTTATATAGACTCAGATTTTCAAGGGGACCAGGATGAGAAGAAATCGACCTCAGGATATGTGTTTACCCTGGGAGGTGGAGCTGTATCTTGGAGGAGCTCAAAGCAGAAATGCATTGCTGACTCCACCATGGTGGCGGAATATGTCGGTGGCTTACCTGCGAAGAGGCCGTGGTGCCCAGGAAAAACCCAGAGCACGTTCCAACGAAGTACCAGGGCTTGACCACCCTTATGATGACGCGCTGGTGATTTCCCTATTAATTTCAAACTGCTTCATAAAAAAGATAATGGTTGATAACAAGAGTTTGTCAAACATCATATTCCTACACGTTCTGAGGGAGATGAAGCTCCCCGAAGAAAAGATCATGAGGAGTCAGACGCCCCTGATCGATTTCAATGGGGGAGTTCAGATGACACTCAAAACGGTGACCCTGCCAACTTACTATGGGGGAATCCATCACGACGTATCGTTCATGGTGATAGATGCACCGAGTGCCTATAATGCGCTACTAGGCAGACCTTGGCTCTACCAATTGAAGGCTGTGCCATCCACCTACCACCGGGTTGTCAAGTTTCCCACCTAGAAGGGAGTCAATACAATCAAAAGAGAGCAGAATGCGGCCAAAGAGTGCTACTACGCTAGCTTAAAGGTTGTATGCTCATAGCAGCACTTCCCAAGCAACCCACCATTGCCGCTGCCAGGAGAGTTCGACGAGGCCGGGGAAGTAGTGCTCGATCTGGCTCACCCAAGCAAGAAGACAATTATTGGAAGTGGACTAGATCTGGAAGTCCGTGCATAGCTCGTGGAGTTCCTAACCAAAGAAAAAACGTGTTTGCCTGGTCGCACAAAGACATGGTCAGCATCGACCTAGAAGTTATGACGCATCGGCTACAGGTCAACCCAACCAAGAAATCCATACAATAACGAAGAAGAAAGTTCACCGTGGAGAAAAATGAAGCAATCAATGAGGAAATCCAAAAGCTCCTCAAGATCAGTTCAGTAAGAGAAGTAAAGTATCCGACCTGGCTCACCAATGTCGTAGTCGTAAAAAAGAACGGGAAGAACAGGGTGTGCGTGGACTACACCGATCTCAATAAAGCATGCTCGAAGGACCTGTACCCGCTTCTCATATCGATTGCATAGTCAATGCAACTGCAGGACATGAACTGCTCAGTTTCGTAGATGTTTTCTTGGGGTACAACCAGATACAAATGCACCCTGATGATCAAGAAAAGACGACATTCATGACAAGTAAGGGGATCTACTGCTACAAAGTGATGCCCTTCCGCCTAAAGAATGCAAGATCAACCTACCAATGGCTGGTCAACAAGATGTTCGAACCGCTCATAGAAAGGACCATGGAGGTCTACATCGACAACATGCTAGTCAAGACAACTAGAGCTGCGAACCACGTCCAACACTTGAAGCAAGCATTTGAAATTTTGAACAGGTACCACATGAAGCTAAATCCAGCAAAGTGCACCTTCGGAGTTGCATTAGGAAAGTTCTTGGGACACATCATCACTGATAAGCTGGAAATTGCAGCAAGCAAATAAATTTTACACCCGAAGGTGGTCGATCCCATAGGAACTGTGCAACGATGTAGTCAACCATCTGGTTGTTGGTAATCCTTTGGACTACACAAATTTTTCACCGCCAGTATGGAAGGCTATGATGGCCTTCGTGGATGAGAAGGACGTGGATTGGGCAACTTTTGTGTTTGATCAAGTGAAGTTCGCCTTTGAATTTCTCCCTGCTATCCCTGTCCCGTATGGAATGCAGCTGAGCGTGCTTCTTGAACAGGAGATACCCGGTCTTGTCCAAGGCTGGTCTACTATTTGCAACGAAGACTTCTTTCCTTCAAGACGTGAGCCTCATACATAACTGTGCGGTAGATGAACTGCTAGGATTGTACTGTAGTTGCCATATTACTTTTCTCCAACTGAATCTACTTTGATTATTTGAATGAAATCTCTTCTTGTATTGGTTTTTGTTTACAAGCTTGAACAGAGAATTCCTATTCTCTTTGTCTTCAGCAAACTGCAAACATTTAATAAACTGTAATAGACTTAATCATCATATCAATTAAGTACAATTAAGAGTTGTTGCACCGATCACTTATCGTCTCCTTCTCTTGAGACTTCATCAAACTCTAGAAGACCTAGTTTGATGCATAGCTCTTTGAAACAAGCCTCGGGTAGCGGTTTGGTGAATATATCCACTAACTGGTCTTCAATTCTAATGTATTCCACCGAGACATCTTCTTTCTCTACATGGTCTCGGATGAAATGGTGACGAATATCGATGTGCTTCGTCCTGGAATGTAGAACTGGATTCTTCGAAATAGAAACTGCGTTGTTGCTATCACGGTAGATAGGAACGCATCCTATATCTATTCCATAGTCCTTAAGTTGTTGACACTTGAGAACAACAGCTGGCTGCTGCTACATATTTTGCCTCTGTGGTTAATGTAGCCACTGAATGTTGTTTCTTGCTGAACCAACTAATCAGTTTATGTCCTAAAAATTGACAGGTTCCACTTGTGCTCTTTCTGTCGATTCTGCAGCCTCCAAAATCTGAATCAGAGAATCCATTCAACGTGATTCCATCAGTTTTGGGATACCAGATACCCAGAGATTATGTACTCGTGAGGAATCTTTCAATTCTCTTTGCCGCTTTCATGTGAGACTTCTTTGGATTCGCCTGGAACCTTGCACATACTCCTACGGTATAAGATATGTTTGGTCGGCTGGCAGTCAGATATAATAAGGATCCAATTATTCCTCTATAAGATGTCAGGTTGACAGGTTCTCCTTAATCGAGCGTGATCTGAGAACTGGTGCTCATAGGGATCCTTAGTGATTTTGTCTTCTCTGGACAAAATTTGTTGATCAGGTCTTGAGTATACTTCTTCTGACTTATGAATATTCCTTCGTCAGACTGATCAACTTGCAAACCAAGAGAGTATGTCATCTTGCCCATCATGCTCATCTGATATTTGTTCTGCATTAGCTGGGCAAACTTCTCACATAAGTGGGATGTCCTCTCCATCCTTTATCTTGAATAGTGTTCGATCTATAGCACCTTTCTCAAATCCACTTTTGAGCAGAAACTGTGAGAGAGTTTCATACCATGCTCTAGGTGCTTGCTTTAATCCATATAAAGCTTTTCTTAGCTTGTAGACTTGATTTCCTTGCTCGAAACCTGGGGGTTGTTCGACTTAGACCTCTTCCTTTAATTCGCCATTGAGGAAGGCGCTCTTCACATCCATCTGAAGAATTGTGAAGTTATGATAAGCTGCATACGCTAGGAATAGTCGACTTGCTTCCAGTCTGGCTACTGGGGCAAACGTCTCATCGAAGTCTATCCCTTCACATTGAGCATAATATTTTGCAACCAATCTTGCCTTATTTTGAACAATGGTACCGATCTCATCTCTTTTATTCTTAAAGACCCACTTGGTACCAATCACAGACTGATGTGTAGGTCGATCCATAAGATACCACACATTGTTGCGTGCGAACTCATTTAGTTCCTCCTGCATCGCATTTATCCAGTCTATAGATTGAAGAGCTTTTGTGATCTTCACTGGTTCGATCTGAGATAAAAAGCAAGACATCAATGTTGGTCCCTATCTGGTTCGAGCAGGATTTCCAACATCATCAATGATTGCTTCCTTGGGGTGATCTCTTAACCAGCTAGGCTTCTTTACTGGTGCGGCATCAGCACGGGCAGCTGGATCTTCAGAAACTGTAGGATGTTCCTCTTGAGATGGTTCAACATCAGACTCTGGATCTGTTTCCTCCTTTTCTTCAGAGGCTCCTTCATCTCCTTGTTCTGGAACTGCATACTGGTCTCCTTCTGAATTCTGAACAGCAGCTAACTCGTCGGCGGAGTTTGATTCCTTGGTGTCCTCAAGGTTGACTTCCTTGGGACCAGCTTGCTCTGCTTCCAAAACGGCGTTCTGTGCTTCAGGAGGCTTCTTTTCACCTGAATCTTCTATGTATGTGTTCCTTAAGGCCTCAGCAATGACATTTGCATCATCGACCCTCTCGACTGTTTCAAGTTCAGCCGAGGAGACCGGAGTCTCGGAGATATCACTCATAAATCTAGTTGGATGAGCTTTCTGATTATGATCAAGATCACTTTTAGGTTCCTCATTGAAATCATCGATCTCCTGATTTCCCAGACTCAGTTCTTGGAGTGTCCTGCGCACTAGAGTAGCTTCATAAAAAACAACATGACATGTTATCTCCACAAGCTGGGTTGTCTTGTTAAATACCCTATATCCCTTATATGAAGGATGTCCATATCCATGGAACATGCCTTCATCAGCCTTAGGGCTGAAGGTACTCAACTTAAACTTTCCATTATTGTGAATATAACATGGAGAACCGAAAGCACGAAGATGAGCTATAGAGGGCTTACGACCATTGTAGATCTCGTAGGGAGTCTTGTGAAGACGCGTGTTGAATGCACTTTTGTTTTGTGTGTAGCAGACTGTCATCAAGGCTTCTCCCCAAAATCCCTTTCCAATGTCAGTTTCAGTCATCATGGTTCTCACTGCTTCTTTGAGAATCATGTTCCTCTACTGAGGAGTTCTTGGCGCAGACTTCTCATGACCAATTCCTATCTCAGCGCAGAAGTCCATTAGAGGTCCATTGCAGAATTCAGTTCCATTGTCCGATCTTATCCTCTTCACTTTTAATCCTTTTTCATTTTGAAGACGGTTGATCAGTTCTGGTAGATGGATTTTGACCTCATCCTTGGATTTGAGCAGCACCACCCATGTATATCTTAAGTAGTCATCAACAACTACTAATGTATATCTACGTTTTCCAATTGTGGGTGGGGTGACTGGACCAAACAGAGCTCCTCCAAGATCCTCTCTGTGCTCGTTGTAACTGGCCTGATCTTGAAGGAGGCTTTTGTCTATTTCCCGAACTGGCAGGCTTTACATACTCCTTTCTGGAACTTCTTCTGTGGCAGTCCTTCAACTAGTTTATGCTTTGCCAGATGTCGAATCGAGTTGAAGTTCAGATGACTGAGTCTCTTGTGCCACAGCCAATTTAAGGCTTCTGAGGAATTGATTGCTATGAGGCATGTCCCTCTATATATATATAAATATATATATATATATATATATATATATATATAGAGAGAGAGAGAGAGAGAAAGTGGTGATCATATGAGAATAGTTTTTAGTATGAGAAATGAGAATAAATCCCAACCCTCTATCTTTGCATATCAACGCTCAAGATTTAAAAATTTTCGTATTCCTTTTTCGTAGTATATCGTGCATTATTCGATTTTAAGGATAATTTTGTAAATTTTTTTCTCTATCCTCTAATTAAAATTCTAAAAACTTTAAATGATCACAACTCACTCAATTTAAATTCATTTTTCATGTATTATATATCAAATTAAAGATAATTTAACTATCTTTCAAACAAAATCCTTATTGGATAAATTTAGAGGACGAAAATCTTAACAAAAAAAATAGTATTCTATCCATAAATCTCGTAACAACACATTAATTTCCGTAAAATGCACGAAAATATACCTAAAATGCATGAAATCGTACTTAAAATGCACAATATGATGCATAAAATGCATTATATTCCTCTAGAAAATTCATATATAGAGATATAATGAACAATTTTAAGATAAAATTAATAAATTTTAAAATAAAATAAGGTGAGAATATAATTTTTTATTTTATGCAATGCAATAATATTAGAATGCATATTTAATAAATATATATATATAATAAACTTATTTTAAGATAAATTACATCAACATACATTTTATTTATGTAACATGGTGAGATTCAAATTATTTCGTTGTTTATTTCGATATATGAATGATCGTCACAACTCAAAAAAAATTCAAAATTTACACGTTAACTTTAAATATAAACCTGAATTATTTTGATGATGCACAAATAAGATTATGATTCTTTTGAGTAGACATGGTAAGAATATTCAAATAAATTAAGGTTATATATATTTCAATTTTGAAAATCAAATAATCTTTATTATTTATAATAATATTTCCATATCAGATTAGATATGAATATCCAGATTTTGATACATACAATATTTCCTTATTAGAGAGATAAAAAAAATTTGTAATGGGATATAATGCACGTTTTCTTAGATAAAATGCATGATTGCTAAGATAAAATGCACAATATTGAAGATAAAATGTCGTAAGTAGAGATATAGAGCATTTTATTTCGCAATGTAATGTTAATGCAGGATATTGCTCTTAAAATGAACAAAATCTTAGTTAAAATGCAGGCTTTAAAATTATCATTCATTGTATATAATTACTATATTATCCTTTAATGCAGGATAATCGACTAAAACTGCACACGGAATTAAATACATCTTGAGCATTGAAATGACAAGATCAAAGGCTGAGATTTATTCTCATTTCTCATACTAAGGGTCATTCTCTCCTGATCACTACTCTCTCTCTCTCTCTCTCTCTCTCTCTCTCTATATATATATATATATATATATATATATATATATATATACATATAGTTGTAATCATATGTTAACCACTTCCCATATGTTACCCGTTACCTCACTTTTCGGTGCATTATCTAGACAAGCTAATTACATTATCTAGGCGAATTAGGTACATACAAAGATGATGTACAAACTGTAATAGATAATGTAATGTAATATAATGTAATACTTTATCTTCGTAATTTACCTAATTTTACCTAGATAATGTAATTAGCTTATCTAGATAATGCAACGAAAAGTGAGGTAAGAGGTAACATCTAGGAAGTGGTTAACATATGAATGCATCCCTATATATATATATATAGGGGAGTGATCATATGAGAACTCCCCTTACCATGTGAAAATAAGAACTAATCTCGGTCATCCAATTGGTGATCCAACGCTCAAGATTAAATAAATCTCGTCTGCATTATAGTGTAGTAAAATATGCATTAAAGGGTAATTTTGAAATATTTTTTCTCTCTCCTCTAAATTCATCCTAAATCTTTAAATGATCATATCTCATTCAATTTAGATTATTTTGTAATGTATCATATATCAAATTAAAGGTATTTAATTATCTTTCAAACGAAATCCCTATTGCATATGTGATAAGCTCGTTATTTCACTCACTTATCTATATTATTTTTATATTAATTTATGTAGTTTTATTGAGTTTATATATATATTTTATGCATGATGTCAATATTAGGTGGTTTTAGGTGTGTTTTGATGTTTATGTAGGTTTTTAGGCCTAAACTCATGAGAAAACCGTTCCGAAAGCAGTGACGTGTAAGAGTAGCAGTGAAGAGTTTTTCCACAAGAGTAATTTGGGCTATTGGTGCATGGCAATGGATGATGCTTTGAGTTAGCTCTCCAACGCAACTGGAATCGGGTCAATCAGAGTTCGGGAGAGGAAATTATGGCCAAAACCGTGAGACCGCGCAAAAGGGGCGAGAAGCTGCGTCGACAGACGCCAATCAGCATCTATCGACGGCGATTTGAAGGCCACGTCGATCGACGGGGATGCCTCGTCGATCGACACGGACCTCCTGGCGCGGAAAATTGGCTGAATTCGAGATTTTTCATATCTTTAGCCCTAGATTTGATTTGATACACCTCCACCTCTATAAATATCCTAATAATGTCGATTTTGAGAGTACCTTTTGACCTTTTTATCATACTTCATTCCAGATTTCAGTTTTTAGAGGGATTTCCAAGAATTTTAGAGTTTATGTTTGAAGACAGAAGTTTGTGGGAAGACATTCCAATCCAAGTTTTTATGCAATTCAGGTTTTATCTTTCTATGATGAATATTACTCTGAATATGTGTAACTAATCTCTTTCTCAGATTCTAGGGTTTCGAATTATCAATGTATACATGTTTGATTAATTGAATTATTTTCCCTTTCCGTTCGTAGTTTGTGAAATCTGTGCTTATTCATAATCTTGATTTGCTGG